>ML417960.1:8759-28758 GCA_005239525.1 Nicotiana knightiana | reverse complement strand
GGAATGGTAAGTACTCCGTCATTCTTAATCAGAGGCCTCAGGCTCGAGCGTCGAGTATGCAGTTATTTATACCCCTATCGTTATACTATGGAGCGAATATACCCTAATTTTGGATGGAATGTCATGTGGTTGCACCAGATTAAATTGACCCAATCCCTTTATTTTAACACGGTTCACTTAATAAAAAAATCACTACCGGCCCAAAGTCTACCTCACTTAAAAGAAGACACTATAATGAATTAAACCCTCATTTCAACTCTCCCTCTTTATTGCTAAAATTCAAAGAGCATTGGCCTTACTAATTTCCCTGTATCGTCTGCTTCTTCTTTGTTGTCTCTTTAATTTTTCAGTTTTAGCTGTGTGTCTATGTCAGGGGTTCTCTGTTGTCAAAATTACAATGCTTACCTTTAGTAGTATGGTTAGAGATGTTTTTTCTAAATTTTCAAATTGAACAAATAACGGGCTAATTTTAAAGACAAAATGGAAATCAAACCAAGGTACTAGTAATATCTGACTTCAGGTTGGACGATCGAGTGAAGTTTATGGTTTCACAAATCAAAGAGCAAAATCTTCAGCTTAACAAACACAAAATAACTGAATACCACCTCATATTAAAGCTAAGAAACAATGAATTGGCTTGCGAAAATTAAGAAGAAAAGAGACAAGAGGGACACAAATCCTTTGAGTCGGGCCTATCGTGAAGTATAGTCCAGAATTATTACGAGCATCTCTCTTGACAAATACACTTCGGTAACTACAAGGGAAGCAATCACGTGAATCTGACGAGTGACAAATTAATCAACTTATAATCCATGTATAAAACCCTACGCAACAGAGGAGATACCGGTAATCATAATGCTCTTTGGAGTTCAATAATAAAGGACGTGAGAGTTGGTATGAGGCTTAAAAATTCATTATGAGATCTTCTTTTAAGTTGGGTAGACTTTGGATCAGGTAGTTTTTTTTTTAGTAAACCGCTTAAATAAAGGGATTGAATCGATTTATAGCCTGTTTGGCCAAGCTTCTCAAGAGGTCAAAAGTATTTTTTTTCTTTTCTAAAGCACTTTTTTCCCCTAACTTGAGGTGTTTGGCCAAGCTTTTTTTGGGGGGGAAAAGTGCTTTTGGGAAGAAGCATAAGCAGTTTCTGAGAAGCAGAAAAAAAGTAGCTTCTTCCCAAAAGCAGAAGCAGAAGCAGTTTTGACTTTTCTTCTTACCTAGAATAGCTTAACAAAATATAGTATTTTTCAAAATAGCCGCTAAACTTAATACTTAGGATATTAATGTATAAATATTTTTTACTATTTTTAGGATAACTTTCTAATATACTGTGACTTTAGGGGTGAATATTTATATATTTTGTTGAATAATTTTTAATATATTTAACTTATATTAAAAGAATTAAGTACTTTTAAATTTCATTTTCATAGTTTATTTAAATAAAATGAAAAGATTTAATTATTGCATGTAATAACAAATTTTTGAGATTATTTATTTACTTATAATATTAACTATTAAGTAAATCTATTCATGTTCTTATTCGCAATTTGATACTTAAAAGCACTTTCTGAAAAGCTTGGTCAAACACAAATTATTGCTCAAAAATGCTTTTCAGAGTGATTAGCCAAACACAAAATTGTTTCTCTTCAAAAGTATTTTTTTCCAAAAGCACTTATCAAAATAAGTTGATTTCTCCAGCTTGGCCAAACAAGCTATTAATCTGGTATAGCCATGTGGTACTCTATCGAAAATAAGGGTATATTTATTTTATAGTACTGGTTTCCCTGCACATGTATGTCAAGTCATATGTTGTACGATTTTGTATTGGCCAAACAACTATGTGTGAAAAAATAAAGTATAGAATACATAGCTGATTAACGTGGTTTGTCATATGCTGACTTGTTTATCGAGATCAAGATGATTGATTATTGTCTGGACCGACAAAGATAAATGATAAAAGATTAATTAGATACATGTGATTTGCTTTTCTTATATTGATTCTTATTTTGATTTCTATGAGGTACAAACATACAACGAAATGCATCTCATCTAATAATTCTTTATAGACGATATTTTTAGTGTATGTTTATAAATTTAAGTTACTCTATAGTAACCAAGACATAGAGTAATAGTTATTTATGTTCATACCTCGATTGCCTTTTGTTTAATCGAGCAATATTTTGCTTCAAATAAATATTAAAATCAATAGTTGATACTCAAATTTATGAAAATAATGAATCATCTAACTATACAGATATTATAACATAGAATTGATCATTATACTTATAGTATGGATTATGTTGACATATTTTTTGAATGAATAATAATCTTTATATGAGAATATTGACAGATAGTTTGTGAATATCAATAGAGAATAAAAACATTAGAGGAATTATGAATCAAAATTATGAAAGTAAGAGTACAAATTAAATTTTGAGTGCTATGCCAACTTTAATTATTTTTATATGAAGAAAAATGCTAAAATTGATATTAGATTGACACACCAACAATAATTGTTTTTTGACAAAATATAACTTCAAAAATCAAATTAGTTCATAGTTTATTTCATTGTAAAGAACGGCCACCAATATTTTTTGATTTTGATAGCTTATTAGTCATTGAACATTGATCTTTATTGTTCTTTTTTGTCCTCTTCCTTTGTATCGCTGCAAATTTATCTTCTTCCCCAAATGCGGTTTCATTAATATTTTTAAGTTCATGTATCATTATAGCTTATTCTTTTGTATTTTTAGGGATCTAATATGAGATGCAGAACGTGCTCATATTTATCTATTTGGATGTTCCCCTCTTCAAAAGTCCATCTAACGGAAAAAAGGCTAAAAAAAAAAAGATGAAGTAATTTTGTATATAAAAGTATGGGTTTCCGGGTATAAATTGAAATTACATCCCCTAAATTGATAAGAAAATTGAATTTAATCTTTACTCAACACCACTTTGTGATAGTACTTAGATTTTTCTTGTGCAACATTAAAATACAATTCATATGTTAGAAATTAATTTATTCTTTTGAGATAGTTTCAGACACCTCCCCTTACGTTTGACTTCATAATGCTAAATATCTTTTCTAGTTTACGATGTTACACTTATCTCTCTTATTTAAAAAATTTATGTTACAATTATTTCACCTTATTTAATTTTAAAAAATTATGATTTGGAAAATTTTCTTTTTAAATATTTTGTATTTAATTAATTTTGCAAATATCTTATATGAAAATTCTCTTCAGCCAACCATCATTTGTCTGAGTATTCTGGCGATGGTTAAGTTTTCTCTCTAGCATCGCTGCCTTCACCGTTGTGTCTTTTATATTTTCTGGCAATGTCATCTCATGATAGCGTAAGGCAATTCAAGCTTCATTCACTCTATTTCTTATTTATGTCTCTTCTGTAGTGTTTGGGCAACTCTGTTTACCAGTTACAATAGGAAGCCATTAGAGTGAGCTTCAACTTGTGCGAGAGAGATTGAGAGAGTGCATTATCGAAGCAACCATGGATCACTTCATTTTCGTAAAAACTCAAAATCTGTACAAGTCCCTATTTATAGACAGTGAAGAAAGAAGAAGAAGAGTGACAGATGGCATTGAGCTGGCCACTAACTAACTACCCTAACTACCGTGTTAAGTATACTGTGTGTATGCAATACATATATATACATATATTATATACGGTGCTCAATACCCCCCTCAAGTTGGAAGGGAGGAACTCACGCCCAACTTGTCAAGCAAAGTTGAATGCTTGATCCCTGTGAGAGTCTTAGTAAAGATGTCAGCTAGCTGGTCAGAAGTAGGAATATAGTGCAATGAGATGAGTCCCTCTTGAAGTTTGTCACGTACGAAATGACAGTCGACTTCAATATGTTTGGTTCGTTCGTGAAAAGCTGAATTCTTGGCTATGTGTTGAGCTGCTTGACTGTCACAGAATACTAGAATAGGGAGAGATATTGGGGCTGATAGTTCTTCAAACAATCTGGCTAACCACACGAGTTCACCAACCACTTCTCTAACTGATCGATACTCTGCTTCAGCTGAGGATAAGGCTATGGTGGACTGCTTCTTTGACTTCCAACTAACTGGACTTCCACCAAGTAGAATTAGGTAACCACTGACAGATCTTCTAGACTTTGAGCAAGCATCCCAATCTGAATCACAGAAGGCACGGATGTTGTAATATGTGTTCTTGGAAAGAAATATCCCCAGATTTGTGTCACCTTTCAAGTATCTCAACACATGATAAGCAGCCTTTAAGTGAGTGTCTCTGGGACTCTGCATGTATTAACTGAGATGCTGCACACTAAAGGCTATATCAGGCCTTGTGTTGGTGATGAAGTTCAACTTACCTACTAACTTCCTGTATTGAGTGGGATCTTCTAGCAGGTTCCCTTGATCAGCTTTCAATTTGAGTGAGGGATCAAGGGGAGATGACAATGATGGTTGCTGCAAACAATCATATTCCTTCAGTAAGTCCATAGTGAACTTTCTTTGAGACATCAGTACCCCATTCTCTTTATACAACACCTCTAGCCCCAGAAAGTAGTGCAAAATTCCCAAGTCTTTGATCTTGAAAGTCTGGTCCAAAAATTCTTTTAGGGAATTGATTTCATCAAGATCATCTCCTGTGAGTATAATATCATCCACGTATACTGCTACAAACACCAGTGTATTATCCTTCTTCTTGTGAAATAAAGAGTAGCCCAATAGTGAGTGAGTGTACCCTTTTGAACATAATGCTTCTGCAAGTTTTTCATACCACTGTCGACTGGCTTGCTTCAAGCCATATAGAGATTTGTTCAGCTTGCACACTAAGTCTGGTTTTTCTATGACTAAACCAGGTGGTACTTCCATGTACACTTACTCATGTAGATATCCATGAAGGAAGGCATTATTTACATCTAGTTGGAACATTTTCCAGCCCTTCTTAACTGCAGTACCTATAAGAGCTCTCACAGTGGTCATCTTTACTAGTGGTGAGAAGGTTTCTGTATAGTCTATCCCAGCTTGTTGCGTGTAACCTTTAACAACCAATCTTGCTTTGAATCTTTCAATCCTTCCATCTGCCATATGCTTGATCTTATACACCCACTTGCAACCTATGGCTTTCTTTCCATCAGGAAGAGGAACTAGGTCCCAAGTGTGATTTGCATATAGTGCATGGAATTCTTGGGTCATTGCTGCTTGTCAGGCAGGATTTGAGGCTGCTTCTTCATATGAACAAGGCTCACACTCATGCGAGATGCTTTTTACCATTTGCTGACTCTCAGGATTCAATGCATGGAAGGAAATAGGTTGTTCATTTGGTAGGAAGGCAGTGAAGGATATGGATTGTGTGTCTGAGCTCTGGTTAGATGTGTATGGTTGCAGATTAGGGATTGAACGTACATAGTCCTTCAAATAAGCAGGTGTTTTGTGTGATCTAGCAGGCCTGCATAGTGCAGGACTCTGGTGTTCAGAAGGGCCAATAGGGTCAGAGGAGCTATGTGTAGGTGTTTCAGTCTCTGAGTTTTCACTGTGATCCAAGGAATGAGTGAAGATTGGTTGTGGTTGTGTGAAATAGGCAGGTGACATTGGATTGTGGTGAGGTTCAGGTGACACTGCAATAGAGTGGTGTCTAGATTCATCAGTGACATCAAATTAAGAAGAAAAAACTGAAACATTAGGAAGACTCCCTTGGACAGAAGGAAACTTTCCAGGGCAAGATATGTCCTTGAAATTGAAAGACAGATGGAAAGGGAACACATTCTCATGAAAGACCACATCTCTTGACACATGTATCTTCCTTGTGACCAAACTTAAGACTTTGTAACCTTTTGAGTTAGATGGATATCCCATAAAGACATGAGGGGTTGTTCTTGGTTCAAGTTTGTCTTTATGGTTTTTCAGTGTGGTGCAGAAACATAAACAACCAAAGCTTCTGAGATGGGAGTAGTTGGGATTTTTCTTGTATAATAGTTCATAAGGACATTTGTAACCTATGGAGGATGAAGGTAGTCTATTTACCAGGTATGTTGAGGTGAGTATACATTCTCCCAAGTATTTTAGGGGCAATTTAGATTGGAAAAGTAGGGCTCTGGCTGTTTCAAGCAAGTATTTGTGTTTTCTTTCTACCACCCCATTCTGTTGGGGTGTGTAGGGGCAGGTTTTCGGGTGTATAATGCCTTTTGATTGAAAGAATGAGGTAACCTCAGAGCTAGTAAATTCTAGTCCATTATCAGTTCTTATGGACTTGATCTGAATTCCATTATATTTTCTGGCTATGTCATCTCATGATAGCGTAAGGCAATTCAAGCTTCATTCACTCTATTTCTTATTTATGTCTCTTCTATAGTGTTTGGGCAACTCTGTTTACCAGTTACCATAGGAAGCCATTAGAGTGAGCTTCAACTTGTGCAAGAGAGATTGAGAGAGAGCATTCTCGAAGCAACCATGGATCACTTCATTTTCTGTAAAAACTCAAAATATGTACAAGTCCCTATTTATAGACAGTGAAGAAAGAAGAAGAAGAGTGACAATTGGCATTGAGCTGACCACTAACTAACTACCCTAACTATCGTGTGTATGCTGTACATATATATATATATATATATATATATATATATATATACACACACACACACACACACACACACATATATTATATACATTATATACGGTGCTCAATAACCTTCATTCTTCGACAAAAAAGAATTTTTTACTTAGTAATATCTTGATTCTTGTGTTATTATTGATCGTGTCTTTCTCAAATTTAAAGTTTCAGAAAAAGATGCTTTGTAATATGATAATTCTTAAAATCTATAATAATTAGGTTAAAAGAATTATTACAAAGAAACTATAAAAAGAAAGGTAATCATAATATTGTAAATCACAAGAATGATTGGTGTTATGAAGTTAATTTTGAGGGGACATCTCTAAAATTATTTCTATATTTTGGAAAAACAATTATTGATAAATTTGTCTTCCTCTTTTAAAATTAATTTGAAACTATAAATATACCAAAATTTTAAATAAAATAATGTTTTAATCTTCTCAGAGGTTGATTGAATATGCTCTTTGACATTGTAATCTAGTAAATATTTCGTAGAATAAAAAAGTATTAAATGAATTAGTCATTATCCATATCACAAACTTCAATCCTTAAGAAATACTAAAATGTTTTTAATAACTAAACAAATTAATAACCTTTATTTTCTTTTTCCATGAAATAGAAAAAACACCTTTTAAATGCCTCTCACCTCCAAAATTCTTTATGTTACAATTGAAACCTTGAAAATCCCATTGCATCACATCACTATTGCCTCGGCATAATATAGTAGACATTCATGAAAACCTCTTTGTCCCTTTTAGGATGTTATTTTAATGTTTCTGCAGTGATTTGCTTCTTTAAATAATGAAAGCCATCAAGAACTAAATTTTGTGTACATGTCAATATAAAATACCTAGTCAAGTCTTCAACCAGACAAACGAATTGTTCCTTGAACAATATGTGAGTCGCCGTCAAAAATATTTTATTTGCAATCTTTTCTTATTATTAGAAATAGGAACTTTGGACAAGAAGACAATTATCCAAACAGTGGCTTTTGAAGCGACACTTTGTTTAGCAACATGTGGAAACAAGTGAGTTATATTAATTATATTCTAGCCGACACTAATTAATTAATTTTAAGTGAAAAATTAAATTAATTATTTAAAAAGATAATTCAATAATTTAAATTTTAACTTAAAGGATTCTTATTTTTAATATAATTAGTTTCTCCCCACGTGCATTGCAGTGTTTGCCAAGTCTCGTAGTATATAATAATGTAAGATAATATTAATATTAGAAAAATTAAACTTTGACTAAAAAATTATATATAAAAGTTTAAAGTACAAGTTTTTAATGAATGAAAGTGCAGAGTTTCATAAAATATGGAAGCTCAGAGTAACATATTAAAATTTAATATCAGTGAGTATTTGAAAATTAAACCTTTTTTGTGATCGTCGCCTTTATCAACACTTTGGAAACTTGATATATTGAGATATAATATTTCTCACAAAAATCTTATGATTCTTTCCTGTATGAAATTCACCCAAATTAGCAAGATTGGACACTTCAAAGTTGAGAATATTTTAATTTTATGAAAAATAAGTCAAGAACTAATATCTAACAAATCAAAAGTACTAATCAACATCACATTATTACATACATCGAAAACAGTTAATTATCAAAGTGTAGGGAGTACTTAGTCATATTTTGAAAGGAGCATGGGTCAATATAGAGTTAGATTATGTCTTTTAAAACTATTTTTAAAGTATAAACATTTCACCACAAATAGGCTCATACTCTTGTTTTATTTTGTAATGAACTATTCTAAAAGTATGAACAGTTCACCATAAATAGGCTCATACTCTTATTTTATTTTGTAATGAATAGACCATTCGCCAGAGACAATCTTTTCAAACGAATCGGGTGAGATGTACCGAAATAATGGAACGAAGAAAGATGGAGCGAAAAATGAACCATATATATGTTAGCTTCTAGGCCAGCATGTATATGTTATGATCATCAAATAACTCAGAAATTTAAACTTATTAAATGAGAAGCAAGAAACAAGCAATCACTAAATGGGATCCCATAGCTAAATATGTAGAACAATGTAATTAACTCTATCTCATAAAATTTATTTTGTAAAAGAAACTCTCTGTATGAAATTCAAGTTTTAATTCAACTAACCATAAAAACAATCTCATCTCCCCTCAACCTGCTAGCACATATCTACTTATAACGCAAAGTCAGTCAACACAACTAAGAAGAGGCATACTTTAAGACACTGTTCAAATCATTTTAGATATTATTAAAGGTGCTTGATTGAACACAAACTAGGGGTAAACCCGAGATTTCTTATAAATAACTTCTCGTTTAACATTCTTTAATTTCAACCCTTTATCGCTCGGAAGATCAAACAAATTAAAAGAACTTTGTCATGTATAATACAGTTCAACATAAGAGCAATTCCTTCAAATATGCTGTGTATTCTTCGTTTGACATCCATATCATTTGCCATTCAAAAGTCTCTTTTGCATTAAAGGGATCAAGGATCAATTAAAGCGATATAGTTCATTACATACTTACATTCAGACGCATATACCCATACATTTATCTATATATATTCATGAGAATGATACAATTGATGCATTTTAAAACATGATAAAAAAGGTATTTCAAAAGCCAAAAATCTGTTGTTTCTTGCGAAAAAGACCTTTACCAAGAAAAAGGAGCACACCAGAGGTCACTTATATATGTAACACTGTGTTTGGTACTTGCTAGAAGAAGCCAAGTGCAAGGGACTATACTTAATATGCCTTCAATAAAAAATCAAAAACTTCTAGAAATGGTGGCAACTCTACGAAACAGTCGTGTTTCTGTGTGTAGGCTTAGTTTTTTTTGTTTTTTTTAAATAGAATAGGATATTTAGTTAATGAAAAGGATATATTGGTAATTTAACTTTTAAGTTAGGGGCTTACTGTCACGCACCCAAAATCCCACCGTCGGGCCGTGATGGCGTCTAACGTTGAACCTGCTACACAAGCCAATGCATGTAGTTAAACTAGCATCATAACCTCATTCTAACAGAGTAAACTAAATTAGTTCACAAATTAAACAGCGGAAATAAATACGGTTTTATACTAAGTAAAGACAATCACAATACATCGACGCAAAATTTTCCAAAACCTGGTGTCACTAACTCACGAACTGTCAAAAAGTGCTAAATACAAGTCTGAAAGGAAATACATGTCTGCCTCTGAAACTAAAGGAAAAAAAACAAGACAGGATCGAAGACAAAGGGATGGAAGAGACGCCAAGGCCCACGAATGCCAGCGGGTATACCTCGGAGCCTCTATAATGAGCTGGAAGACACTCCCACTAATGATGTCCTCCGGGTCCGGCTGCATAATCTGCACAACATAAAGAAGTGCAGGTGTAGCATCGGTACAACAGACCCCATGTACTGATTAAGTGCCTAGCCTAACCTCGGCGAAGTCGTGACGAGGCTAGGACCAGACTACCAAATACAGCTGTGCAGTTCAATTAAACATATATACATATATACAACGGATAAGAAATATAGGGAGAAAATAATTAATAAAGGAAGGGGAACATGCTATGGGGAGATAACAGTTTCATATAAGAAATCTCAATAAGGAAAGGAACAACAAGCCAGCATATCAACAAGGACAAGAAATCACAAACTTGCACGGCATCAACCTTCGTGCTTTTACTCTCGTCCTCACTATGCGATGTATAATGTAATCAATGTAAATCATGGCATGGCATCACCCTTAGTGATTTTACTCTCGTCCTCACTATGCAGCGTATAATGTAATCAATGTAAAACATGGCACGACATCACCCTTCGTGCTTTACACTCTTTCCTCACAATAACAAATAATGCACGGTATCACCCTTCGTGCTTTATCACTCTTCCTCACCCAAACCGCAATCACAAACAAGGGTAAGGGAGTAAACAGAATAAAAATAGAAATCCCGGCAAGGGAACAATAACAGAAAACTCAACATCCCAGCAAGGGTATATTTCAATAATTCTTTCTCTTTCTTTCACTTTCATTTCCATGATTTATTCTATCACTTGAGCTAATACTCCAAAGGATGTAATAACTCATATTTCTTCATTCTTCATTTCACAATTTGAGCCAATGCTCCAAAGACGTAATATCTCATATTTCTTCATTATTCGATACACAATTTGAGCCAATGCTCCAACAAAGTTTACAGAATACAATTCCCTTCACATATTCTTCACAACATATAGAAATCATCAACTAAGCATGGAAATTACCACAAAATCAGTATGTTCACAATATAAGGACCCATAGTCATGCTAGACACCAATGTATAGATACTCGTCACCATGCCTATACATCGTATTTGACAATTAGCAAGTAGCAATTTATACTCAACTCCTATTCCCTCAAGCTAACGTTAGACCGAACACTTACCTCGGGTCCAAAGTATGGCAATCAACCCTCTAACACCGCCTTTCCTTTAGAATTCGACTCCGGAATGGTATTATCTAGACATAATCAACTCAAGTATATAAATAAGGATTCAAAGATTCAATTACATGGCCCAATTATCCACTTCCTAGCATTCTTTCAAATTTATCATAATTCGACCACGGGCCCGCTCGCTCGGATTCTTGCAATTCTCGAAGGGAATGCTCACCCAAAGCCTAAGGATCATAAATATACGATTTTTACTTGATTTCATGACCAATTCACAGAAAATTCTAAGGTTATCACAAGTTCTAGGTTACTACCCATTTTCTTGAATTTTGCACTAATTTGTGTAGTTAATTAGGCTAAGATACATGCATGAAACAAATTTATGGGTGGAATTTACTTACCTCGCAAGACCTGGTCGAAAGCTCTTAAAAATGGTGGAATTCGCCTAAGGAAGAAAGTGAGAAATGAAGAAAATGTGTTTAAAACTCGTACTTAAACTCACTGCCTGAACAGTGATCGCACCTGCGATGGCTGGGACCGCACCTGCGGTCTCGCGCTTGCGAGGAGAACCTCACGCCTGCGGAATTGGGCTGGGGGGTCTAGGATCGCACCTGCGAAGGGGAGACCGCACCTGCGGTCTCGCACCTGCAATGCCTGAGACCGCACTTGCGATCTCGCACCTGCGATGCTGGGCAACCGCACCTGCGGTCACACCAGAGCAGGTGCACCAGCAGCTGAGTTTGCTGGTTTTTTAGCCCCGTTAGGTGCCCGGAAGGCAGCTGGGCCCACCCGAGCCCTAATCCAAATATACCAACGAGTCCCAAATCATAATACAGACTCGCTCGAGCCTTCGGAACACTCAAAACAACGCTAGAACTCGAAATCACACCCCCAAACCTCAAGAACCAAACTTAGAAAATTTTAAGTTTTCCAACTTTGCTAACAACGTGCCGAACTGGCCTGAACATACGATACCAAATTTCACAGATTACTCACACAACCTCCTACGAACTTGCCCGTGTAATCAAATCTCCAAAACAAAATCATACACATAGAGTTAAACCTCAATATCCATGAATTCCATCAAATTCCATACAAACATCAAATTTCCCATTTTAAGTCCGAAACACGTCAAACGAAATCCGATTTCAACCAAACTTTACAAAAAGTGCTTAAACCATATATAAGACCTGTACCGGGCACCGGAACCAAAATACGGGCCCGATACCATTAATTTCTAATCAGATTTCATTTTCAACTTCCTTAAGTATTTTCAGAAAATAATTTTACTCAAAAATTTATTTCTCGGGCTTGGGACCTCGGAATTCGATTCCGGGCATACGCCCAAGTCCCATATTTTCCTACGGACCCTCGGGGACCGTCAAATAACGTGTCCGGGTCCGTTTACCCAAAATATTGACCGAAGTCAAACTTATTCATTTTAATATCACATCTTAGCATTTTTCACAGAATTTCATATTTAAGCTGTCCGGCTACGCGCCCGGACTGCACACGCAAATCGAGACAACTACAAATGAGGTTTTCAAGACCTCGGAAGTACGGAATAGATAATAAAATAGGTGATGACCCCTTTGGGTTGTCACATTCTCCACCTCTAAAACAGCCGTTCGTCCTCGAACGGACAGAAGAAAGAAGTACCTGAGTCGGGAAATAAATGAGGGTAACGGCTCCGCATACTGGACTCGGACTCCCAGGTCGATGCCTCAGGAGGCTGACCTCTCCACTGAACACGAACAGAAGAGAAACTCTTGGATCTCAACTGACGAATATGCCGGTCTAGAATAGCTACAGGCTCCTCCTCGTAAGATAAGTCCTTGTCCAACTAGACAGTGCTGAAATCTAACACGTGGGCTAGATCGCCGTGATACCTCCGAAGCTTGGACACATGAAAAAATTGGATGTACGGCTGATAAGCTAGGTGGAAATGCAAGTCTAAAAGCCACCTCTCCCACTCGATCAAGAATCTCAAACGGACCAATGAACCTAGGTCTAAGCTTGCCCTTCTTCCCAAATCTCATTACGCCCTTCATAGGCGACACTCAGAGCAATACTCACTCACCAACCATGAAAGCCACATCTCGAACCTTACAATCTGCATAACTCTTTTGCCTGGACTGCATTGTACGAAGCCTATCCTGAATGATCCTGACCTTGCCCAAGGCCTCCTGAACCAAATATGTACCCAACAACCGAGCCTCTCCCGGCTCAAACCATCCAATCGGAGATCGACACCGCCTACCATATAAAGCCTCATAAGGAGCCATCTGGATACTCAACTGGTAGATGTTGTTGTAGGCAAAATCTGCTAAAGGCAAGAACTGATCCCATGATCCTCCAAAGTCAATAACACAAGCTCGGAGCATATCCTCCAATATCTGAATAGTCCGCTCGGACTGCACATCCGTCTGAGGATGAAATGCTGTGCTCAACTCCACCTGGGTGCCTAACTCTCGCTAAACTGATCCCCAGAAACGCGAGGTAAACTGCGCGCCCCGGTCCGAAATGATAGATACCGGCACTCCATGAAGGCGAACAATCTCCCGGATATAGATCGCAGCTAACCTCTCGGATGAATGGGAAACTGCGACAGGAATGAAATGTGCTGACTTGGTCAGCCTATCAACAATGACCCAAACTGCATCGAACTTCTTCCGGGTCAACGGAAGTCCAGTAATGAAGTCCATAGTGATCCTCTCCCACTTCCACTCGGGAAGCTCAGTCCTCTAAAATAGACCACCAAGCCTCTGATGCTCATACTTAACCTGTTGACAATTCAAACACCGCGCCACATATGCCACAATATCCTTCTTCATTCTACGCCACCAATAATGCTGCGCAAATCTTGATACATCTTCGTGGCGCCTGGATGAATAGAGTACCGGGAACTATGGGCCTCCTCTAAAATCAACTCTCGAATCCCATCAACATTGGGCACACAAACTCGCCCCTGTAATCTCAAAACACCATCATCATCTAAGGTCGCCTTCTTGGCACCTCCGCGCTGCACCGTGTCTCTAAGGACACACAAATGGGGATCATCAAACTACCGATCACGGATACGCTCTAATAATGAAGAACGAGTGACTGTACAAGCCAACACTCGACTAGGATCAGAAACATCCAACCTCACAAATCGATTGGCCAAAGCCTGAACATCCAAAGCAAGCGGCCTCTGACTGACCTGAATAAAAGCAAGACTGCCCATACTAGCTGACTTCCTACTCAAAGCATCGGCCACCACATTGGCCTTCCCCGGGTGATATAAGATGGTAATATCATAATCTTTCAACAGCCCCAACCACCTTCTCTGCCTTAAATTCAACTCCTTTTGCTTGAATAGGTACTGAAGACTCTTATGATCCGTGTACACCTCACATGCCACGCCATACAGATAGTGCCTCCAAATCTTCAATGCATGGACAATGGCTGCCAACTCCAAATCATGCACTGGATAGTTCTTCTCCTGAATCTTCAACTGCCTAGAAGCATAAGCAATGACCTTGCCATCCTGCATCAACACTGCGCCAAGCCCAATACGGGAAGCATCGCAATAGACTGTATAAGGCCCTGAACCTGTGGGCAAAACCAATACCGGTGCCGTAGTCAGAGCTGTTTTGAGCCTCTGAAAGCTCGCCTCACACTCGTCCGACCATCTGAACTGGGCACCCTTCTGGGTCAACCTGGTCATCGGGGCTGCAATAGATGAGAACCCCTCCACGAACCGACGATAATAGCCTGCTAATCCCAAGAAACTCTGTAGCTGATGCTGGTCTAGGTTAGTTCTTGACTGCCTCAATCTTCTTCGAGTCAACTTGAATACCCTATGCTGACACGATATGACCCAGGAATGCAACTGAACTCAACCAGAACTCACACTTCGAAAACTTTGCATATAGCTAACTGTCCTTCAGAGTCTGAAGAACCACCCTGAGATGCTGCTCGTGCTCCTCCTGACTGCGGGAGTATATCAATATATCATCAATGAAGACTATCACGAAGGATTCCAAATAAGGCCTGAACACTCGGTTCATCAAATCCATAAAAGCTGTTGGGGCATTTGTTAACCCAAACGACATGACCAAAAACTCGTAATGCCCGTACCGAGTGCATAAAGCTGTCTTAGGGACATCGGATGCCCTAATCCTCAACTGATGGTAGTCAGATCTCAAGTCTATCTTCGAAAATACCCTGGCACCCTGAAGCTGATCGAACAAATCATCAATCCTCGACAGTGGATACTTATTCTTGATCGTAACCTTGTTTAGTTGTCGGTAATCAATGCACATCCTCATCGAACCATCCATTTTCTTCACAAACAATACTGGAGCACCCCAAGGGGAAACACTGGGCCTAGTGAAACCCTTCCCAAGAAAATCCTGTAATTGTTCCTTCAACTCTTTCAATTCTGGCGGGGCCATGCGATACTGCGGAATAGAAATGGGCTGGGTGCCCGGAGCCAGATCAATGCAGAAATTAATGTCCCTGTCGGGTGGCATCCTCGGCAGGTCTGAAGGGAAAACCTCAGGAAACTCACGAACCACGGGCACCGAATCAATAGAGGGAACCTCAACACAGGAATCACGCACATAAGACAAATAAGCCAAACACCCCTTCTCGACCATATGCCGAGCCTTCACGTACGAAATGACACTACGGGTAGAATGACCAGGAGTTCCTTTCCACTCCAAACGGGGCAAATCTAGCAAGGCTAAGGTCACCGTCTTGGAATGACAGTCCAAGATAGCATGATATGGGGATAACCAGTCCATCCCCAATATAACATCAAAGTCGACCATACCTAAAAGTAACAAATCAACACGGGTCTCAAGACCCCCAATCACCACAATACAAGAACGATGGACTCGATCGACCACGATAGAATCACCCACTGGTGTAGATACATAAATAGGAATACTCAGTGGATCACTAGGCATGACTAGGTATGGTGCAAAATAAGAGGACACATACGAATACGTAGACCCTGGATCAAATAGCACTGAAGAATCTCTGTCCCAAACCCGAATAGTACCTCTAATAACTGCATCTGAAGACTCAGCCTCTGGCCTGGTTGGAAGAGCATAACACCGGGGCTGGGCTGCACCACCCTGAATCACATCTCTGGGACGGTCAGCTGCTGGCTGGCCTCCACCTCTGGCGGCCTGAGATCCACCTCTATGACCTCTGCCTCCACCTCTAGCACCTCTACCCCCACCCCTAGCTAGCTGGGCAGGTTGTGGAACACCTGGTGCCTGTATCATGGCACGAGAACCATGATGCTGAGAACTACCTGATGCTCGAGGGCAGAAACTGGCAAGGTGACCCGGATCGCCACAAGTGTAACAAGACCCCGGCTGCTGAGGGAACTGAATCTGACCCTGTCGACCTGAATGACCACCCTGAAAACTCTGATGCGACGGTGCACTGATGGGAGCTGGTGGCACACTGTAAGGCTGCTGATCGGAGTAGTGCGTCTGATAACCACGACCACCTGAAGTACCATGGGAAACCTGGAGAGTTGACTGAAAAGGTCTGGAAGGGTGACCTCTACCTGAAGAATCCCTGCCCCCAGATGAGGCTCCACTGAAACGATCGAAATGACGGGGCCTCTTGTCAGCCCCCTGACCACCACCCTCTAACAGAATCATCTCAATCCTCATGGCCACGTTGGCTGCATCCTAGAACGATATGCATGTACCTGACTCTCTAGCCATCTGAAGTCTGATAGGCCGGGCCAATCCCTCGATAAATCTCCGAACCCTCTCCCGATCAGTGGGAAGTATCATAAGAGCATGTTGGGCTAGAGTGATGAATTGGTCTCGTACTGAGTGACTGACATAGATTCCTGCTGGAGAAGCTCAAACTGTCTCCGAAGGTCCTCTCTCTGAGTAATGGGAAGGAACTTCCCCAAAAATACCTCTGAGAACTGAGTCCAAGTCAAAGGTGTAGATCTAGCTGGTCTGGCTAGGCAATAATCTCTCCACCAACTCTTGGCTGCGCCAGATAACCGAAAAGTAGCGAAGTCAACCCCGTTGGACTCCATTATGCCCATATTCCAGAGAACCTCATGGCAGCTATCCAAATAATCCTGGGGGTCCTCTGATGGTGAACCAGTGAAAGTAGCAGTAAATAACTTGGTGAACCGGTCTAGTCCCCACAGAGCATCTGCTAACATAAGTGCTCCCTCTGCTACCAGTGCTGCAATACCCGGCTGAGCTACTCCGGCTGGCTGAGGTGCCGGAGCCTGAAACTGTGGAGCTAGCTGCTCTGGCACGCGGGCGGTAGGAGTCTGGGCACCTCCCTTAGCCTGAGAGACGGCTGATGCTGTAGGAAGAAGGCCCGCCGATGCTACACTCTCCATGAGTCCGACTAGATGGACAAGGGCGTCCTAAAGCACTGGGGTAGCTATGAACCCCTCTGGGACCTGAGCTGGTCAAACTGGGACTGCCGGAACTGGGACCTCCTCGTCAGACTCGACCTGAGGGTCCTCCACTGGGGCTGCTTCTCTAGGATGAGCCCGGCCTAGGCCTCTAGAACGGCCTCGTCCTCGACCTCGACCTCGACCCCGAGTAGGAGCTGTAGCAGGAGTGTCAGGATGCTGGGCGGAACCAAGGGAAGCATGTGTCCTCGCCATCTCGAGAGAATAGAATAGAAACTCAATAAGTACTCAGAATCATAGCGCACGACAGAGAAGAAAAGAAATATGGAGTCATCCTAACTTTTCATCCTTTGGGGGATAGATACAGACGTCTCCGTACCGATCCCTAGGACTCTTCTAAGTTGTCCGTGAGTTATGAGACCTAAGCAACCTAGAGCTCTGATACCAACTTGTCACGCTCCGAAATCCCACCGTCGGGCCGTGATGGCGTCTAACGTTAAACCCGCTAGACAAGCCAATGCGTGTAGTTAAACTAGCATCATAACCTCATTCTAACAGAGTAAACTAAATCAGTTCACAAATTAATCAGCGGAAATAAATACGGTTTTACGCTAAGTAAAGACAATCACAATACATCGACGCAAAATTCCCCAAAACTTGGTGTCACTAACTCACGAACTGTCTAAGAGTGCTAAATACAAGTCTGAAAGGAAATACATGTCTGCCTCTGAAACTAAAGGAAAAAAAAACAAGACAGAATCGAAGACAAAGGGATGGAAGAGACGCCAAGGCCCACGAACGCCAGCAGGTATACCTTGGAGCCTCTATAACAAGCTGGAAGACACTCCCACTAATGATGTCCTCCGGGTCCGGCTACGTAATCTGCACAACATAAAGAAGTGCATGTGTAGCATCAGTATAAACGACCCCATGTACTGAGTAAGTGCCTAACCTAACCTTGGCGAAGTAATGACGAGGCTAGAACCAGACTACCAAATACACCTGTGCAGTTCAATTAAACATATATACATATATACAACGGATAAGAAATATAGGGAGAAAACAATTAATAAAGGAAGGGGAACATGCTGTGGGGAGATAACAGTTTCATATAAGAAATCTCAATAAGGAAAGGAACAACAAGCCAGCATATCAACAAGGACAAGAAATCACAAACTTGCATGGCATCACCCTTCGTGCTTTTACTCTCGTCCTCACTATGCAATGTATAATGTAATCAATGTAAATCATGGCACGACATCGCCCTTCGTGCTTTTACTCTCTTTCCTCACAGTATAATCAATGAATATGGTACATNACTTTCATTTCCATGATTTATTCTATCACTTGAGCCAATGCTCCAAAGGATGTAATATCTCATATTTCTTCATTATTCATTTCACAATTTGAGCCAATGCTCCAAAGACGTAATATCTCATATTTCTTCATTATTCGTTGCACAATTTGAGCCAATGCTCCAACAGAGTTTATATAATACAATTCCCTTCACATATTCTTCACAACATATAGAAATCATCAACTAAGCATGGAAATTACCACAAAATCAGTATATTCACAATATAAGGACTCACGGTCATGCTAGACACCAATGTATAGATACTCGTCACCATGCCTATACATCGTATTTGACAATTAGCAAGTAGCAAATTATACTCAACTCCTATTCCCTCAAGCTAAGGTTAGACCAAACACTTACCTCGGGTCCAAAGTATAGCAATCAACCCTCTAACACCGCCTTTCCTTTAGAATTCGACTCCGGAATGGTATTATCTAGACATAATCAACTCAAGTATATAAATAAGGATTCAAAGATTCAATTACATGGCCTAATTATCCACTTCCTAGCATTCTTTCAAATTTATCATAATTCGACCACGGTCCCGCTCGCTCGGATTCTTGCAATTCTCGAAGGGAACACTCACCCAAAGCCTAAGGATCATAAATATATGATTTTTACTTGATTTCATGACCAATTCATAGAAAATTCTAAGGTGATCACAAGTTCTAGGTTACACCCATTTTATTGAATTTTGCACTAATTTGTGTAGTTAATTAGGCTAAGATACATGCATGAAACAAATTTATGGGTGGAATTTACTTACTTCACAAGACCTGGTCGAAAGCTCTTAAAAATGGTGGAATTCGCCGAAGGAAGAAGGTGAGAAATGAGGAAAATGGGTTTAAAACTCGTACTTAAACTCACTGCCTGAACAGTGATCGCACCTACGATGGCTGGGATCGCACCTGCGGTCTCGCGCTTGCGAGGAGAACCTCGCACCTGCAGAATTGGGATGGGGGGTCTGGGATCGCACCTGCGAAGGGGAGACCACACCTGCGGTCTCGCACCTACGATGCTGGGCTACCGCACCTGCGGTCACAACAGAGCAGGTGCACCAGCAGCTGAGTTTGCTGGTTTTTTTAGCCCCGTTAGGTGCCCGGAAGGCACCTGGGCCCACCCGATCCCTAATCCAAATATACCAACGAGTCCCAAATCATAATACGGACTCGCTCGAGCCTTTGGAACACTCAAAACGACGCTAAAACTCGAAATCACACCCCAAACCTCAAGAAC
>ML417959.1:0-21908 GCA_005239525.1 Nicotiana knightiana | reverse complement strand
ATCAAGCCGTTTCACAACTCACACAGCACAATCATAATATCACATGAATTTGACGAAGACGGAGAAACATCTGTTGTTCTAATACCTTTCCATGAAAAGCGCTCTACTGAAATGAATATGCCTGGCTCATACGGAGACAATAATCATATTTAAATCCATCCACAAACATCGAGTCTACCTTGCTCGCACTAAACTAAGCTAATAGCCTTACCTGGGTCCACATTAACCCACTTTCTCTCATAATACGCGAGAACAACCATCATAGCCGGGACAAACACCCCACAATCCACAACCAACTGAACTGAACGCCTTCCAGGCATATATTCTCAATTAAGCAATATTGCACTTCTTTAAACTCAGCCCAAATCTTCAATCCATCAAGTGGCTACATGTCACACTTTATACAATCTTTTCGCGGTCATGCTTCCACGACCTTCCCCACAAGGCAACAAGTCTGCCCATCCATAACACGATCATACTAAGGCCGCAAAACACATCAAGAACCATGACCAGGGTACAAAGCCTTTTTCACCGAATATCGATCTCAGGTGACACTGAAGATAACACCAGCTTACTCTGAAATTTTGAATCACTTTTTCTTTCTCTTCCGAGCTCATGACATCCTTATTAATACCGAACCGCAATCTCGATTCTTACTCCCAGTTACACACTGCCTACCGCACTTAACATGCCAATATGAGGTAGCGCAAGAATTCCATCATAACTTCTGAACCACCAATAGGGTGAACACTTCATCATATAGAAACCTTTTACTTAACTCAATTCAAGAGAACCATCTCAACACATGAGTGAATTCCCACAATCACCCAACATGTAAATCCTTAAGTAGTAGTCTATACCACCCTAACCCTTTCGGGATCCGCCTACACCTGACAGGCCATAATACTTGAATGCTTCCAAATAAAAATCTATTTCGACGGCTGACATGCCTCGCATACACCGAAACAAACCATATGCGTAACTTAATCACACCGAAGGAACTGATCACTGCCGTAAATGTGCCATTTCAACCATGGCTAATCAATCTATCTTCTTTTAATCATCTTCAATTGCTTCAGGAATAATAGAAATTTCCTTCAACTCATAGCAAACTCAACCCTCACTCATCCCGAGTGACCTTGATTCACGAGACTATGCTGCCTAAATCCCGCAACCCGTCTCATACCCTCCAGATAATATTTCTACAATCCGGAGTTTATTTCTCTCACTCCTCCAATACTATCCTGCATGCTGAAACATATCATAGAACATTCCAACCATCTTCCTCTTTCTCAGAAATTACTCTACAAAAGCTCTATTCTCGATCATACTACTGCCTGAAACCCTTAAACGACGCATTCTTAACTTTTGAAATCACTAGGACCGCTATTGAGAGTCACCCACTCTGACTGACCCCGAATACAATCAACTCCAAGGCTCTTCTAGAACATGAACACCCTTTTCCTTGAATCACGTGACTGAGTCACTATCCTTACAACTCGCCCATGCCTTAAGCATAAATTCTGAACCTTCCAAAGCCTAACCCTGGTCCGACAGGGCCAACTTTTGCACATATTCATCAAATCCTATGCACAATCACCATTCTACCCTTTCCCTTAGCTGTACTAACTTGCCAACACGCCGACAACCCGTAACGCTATGATAACACAATCCTGCAACCCAACTGCAGATGGTGGGACTCACCCACTTACCTCTAAGCTACTCCCTGCACCACTCTAGACCCTGCCGAGATCCTTTCTCCTTTGATAACACGATCTTTCTCAACCAATCCGTCCAATTCTTCCAAATTCTCTTGCTAGAACTCCCTAAAGATTCAAATTCTTTAGCATCATTCACACATTCTGCCTCCTACCAAATGGCCACTAGAACCCCTCACAGAGACCTGCCAACCATGCCACCGCTAACCTATTCACAGGAGATAACCCACCTGTGGAAATCACCAACTGACACCTTCCAACGACGCTGAAATGCACGCTCTCTGCGACTTCAATAACCCATCCTACGCCCTGCTTCATTTACCAACTTTACTAGTCCGTCCGCTCCTCATGGACATCCATAAAATGCGCGACAATATCTTCAAATTCCAAGCTATGCTGCCGCTCCCCCACTTTGCGACTGCTCAACTTCCGCTTCTTACACCTGGCCTCCTAGAAATGGAATCACCGCCTAGCCTCACTTCAGGACCATTCTCTGTAGCTCTCAAACCAGCAGATCACCACGACTTCAAGCTCTCCGATGACTATCTTTCTCTAGCTTCCGTCATTATCAACACTTATCCGGTACTGAACCACCACACCTCACGGTCTCTGCCAACCGCATTCTTCAATACTTCTTCTCAATACTCTGACCCCATGCAACTGAAGAAACCATAGCACCGAAAAGCTTAACACATTCCATTCGATCAATGATGATGACTTCACGTCACCGGTGCATATCCCACCTCACTTGAAGACACCAAGTCTTACTACTTTATCAACCCCAACCGGACCATTCATAATCCAAATGCCTTTCCTCTGCCGGGACTAAAATGCCGAAATCTCGAAATCACACTTTGAGAAGACCTCCCTTCAAACCATTCATCACCCCCAACATACGGGCAAGAATTCTATCATCATATCGACATCACATGATAACCAATCGCAAGCATCATCACTACCTGAGCATATCCTTAACGCTCTCAGAAACACAGTTAATGAGCTGAAACAACATATTATTCTTTTGCAGGGCCATAACAACAGCCCCAACCAGTTACACATGGAAACATATCGAATTACATCCGTAGCACCATTTCAATTCCTCAAATTCCTGATTCATAGCAAGAGCTTCGCGACGCGTAAGATTGAGAGGAATAAACATAGGCATAAGCCTCAAAGGAATCAAATCGCACGATGAGGAATCAAGAAGGGAAGTACTCCTAATAGCCGTGTAACCTCTCAAAGATAAGTACAGACGTCTCCGTACCGATCCGCAAGGCTCTACTAGACTTGCTCATGACTCGTGAGACCTAAGGGAACCTAGTGCTCTGATACCATGTTGTCACGATCCAAAATCCATAAGGTCGTGATGGCGCCGGACATCATTGTCAGGCAAGCCAATCATTAATTAATTGAAACAATTTCCTGTTTTTAACATTTATGAAAAGCATTTACTTTCACTTTATTACATATTAACTAAATAAAATCTGTCGAGTAAAACAATGGTTTGGATATTACACTTTAGCAAATATATCCCAACACATCCCAAAACCCGGTGTCATAAGTACATGAGAAATTTCTAAGAATTTATACAATCATCACAAAACCCATCCGAAATACAAATTGGATAAGGAAATTTAAAATAATGTAATAAATACAGTAGGAGAGGTACTCTGTCAGCTGCGGATTGCCTCCGGATGATGCAAATCGCCCAAGTCTCCGAATCCTCCACATTGCTACGAAAGTACCTGTGCAATAAAATGCATAGGAAGTGTAGCATGAGTACAAAAATAACGTGTACTCAGTAAGTCGCCCGCCTAACCTCAGAGAGGTAGTGATGAGAGGTCGAATTAGACACTCACTAAGGGACATCAAATTAATTAACAACATATGATGAACACAGTAGGCATGTAAAGGTAGTAAAACAACAATATATATAAGGCACTGAAATCCAAGTAAATACTGGAAATAAACAAACAGTTACCACTTCCTCATTTTCCCCCAAATATTTTAAATAAATAATTTCCTCTTTGTTTTCCCCCAAATATCTTGTCACTTTTAAAAATCCATGAAAAATATTTAACAATTAGCATGCGCATACGGGATAAGGACAACCGGTCTGAGCCGTCATAATAATCAACTCTGTGCACTGCCGAGGATCGAACGGCCCGTACCAAAAGTGCACCTCTCAATAAAATACTCATGTCTATGCACTACCGAGGGTCGAACGGCCCGAACCATAAGTGCATCTTTCAATAAAGTAATCATATCTATGCACTGCCGAGGGTCGAACGGCCCGAACCGTAAGTGCATCTTTCAATCCACCGTGGCGTACGACCCGCTCTCATGAGATTGGGGGAAAATAACAGTCCGCTCGCGGAATGTAAATTTTTGAAGCGGTCACATGCAGTCAGGCACAATCAACAATCCACCCCGAATACGTCGGGAAAACAAATACTCAAGTAAATGACAGATTTCTCTTTTAAAACCACAAAATAGTATTTAAATCCTCTCTCGAAATTTATTTGCCAAGTTTAAAAATATTCCATAATATCACTTTATCAGGTATGAAATTATCCACGGAGGAAAACAATTCTCTTTCCAGCTGATTAAGAAGATGAACTCTAGTCTTCTTTAGATATTAAATTACCCCGCTCGCGAATCGATCGTGCGACGCAGTTGACATAATATAAGGCTGCCCCGCTCACGAATCATACATGCGACACGGGTGCTCGTATACATACACAAAATTATCAGGAAATTCAGGAAAATATAGAGTTCACACTTGGAAAACGAGAATCAAGACAACAACAAGATTTAATGTAACCTTCCATTTTCTCATGCTAGTTTCAAGGATAATAATCAACTAGAAATACATGCAGGGATACAAGTAAGGCATATAAGCATGCTCGTGAGTCCTAAAGACTACTCGGATTCCGGAAATTTTCGAAGAAAACCCTCACCCATAGCCTAAGAGTCATTAATATATAGTTTTTACATGATTTCATGGTAGAAAAGTGGTGAAATTTCCTAAAGTTCATCAACCCTAGGTTTTCACCCTAACCCCTTTGATTTCTACTAATTAAGTGTTAATATACCTAAGTTTTAGTGTAATAATCTAACATTTAAATGGAAATTACTTACCTTTTAGTAGCTAGGTCGAATACCCTCTTGAAAGCTCTCAAAATAGCCAATGGAGGAGAAGAAAAATGGTGAAAATTGGTTAAGTCCCGAATTAAATGGGCTCACTGCCTTCAGTGTCCTCGCACTTGCGGCTCGAGGACCGCACCTGCGGTCTCGCACCTGCGAGCCATTGGTCGCACCTGCAAATTTTTGGCAAGGAGTCTGGGGGTCGCACCTGCGGTAGGAAATTCCGCACCAGCGGACCCGCTCCTGCGGAGAAGGGTCTGCACCTGCGAAGGTAGGACTTTCATCCTAGGATTCGCACCTGCGAGGCCTCGACGGCAGGAGCGGTCTCGCACCTGCGATCTGGGCAACCGCACCTGCGGTCACACCAGACCTGGTGCACCAGCAGCTAAAACTGCTGGTTTTTGGCCCCGTTTGGTGTCCGGGAGGCACCTAGGCCCACCCGAACCCCCGTGCAATTATACCAACAAGTCCTAAATCATATTAAGGACTTGCTCTAGCCTTTGGAACACCCAAAACAACGCTAAAACTCGAAATCGCTCCTCAAAACCCCCTAGAATCAAACTTAAGAATTTTCAAGTTCTTGAATTCGGTTTCAATGCGCCGAACCGACCTATACTACTCGGAATGACACCAAATTTTGCAAGCAAGTTATAAATGACATAACGGAACTATCCCCGATCTCAGAATCCTACTCAGACCTCGATAACACAAAAACACGTTCCAAACCAAATTATGAACTTAAGGAAACTCTATTTTTGCTATTTGGCGTCAAAACGCTCCCGGGTCATCCAAAACCCATTCCGGACATACGCACAAGTCCTAAAATCATACGAAGCTACTGAATCGGCGAAACTCCATTCTGAGGTCGTTTACTCCGAATGTTGACCGAAGTCAAACTTGGCCTTAAAAGCCAAATCATAAGGAACCAAGTGTTCCTATATTACTCTATACACTTCCGAATCCCGAACCACCCGTCCGCGCAAGTCATGAATCATTGAAAGCCACTACGGGAAGCCTTATTTAAGGGAACTGAGTCCAAATACGCAAAATGACCGACCGGGTCGTTACAGCACCTGCTCCTTGCGAAGTTGCTTTCATGTTGCACTTGTTTCCTGTTTTTCAAACAAAGAACCATTTGTCAGTTTGAAACAGTGGTTGGTTTTGCGGCTTTGATTTTCAACCACTTGATTTTGGCCCGTCCTTTTGACGAAGATTTTAACTGCTTGCTTGCTTGTTGGGGATTGGGTTTCATTTCTAAACCCGAGGAACCTGGCCTTCTAGACTTTACCATGGCGATCGGTCACGTGGGACCCAACATTTAACTTTATTTTGCCTTTGTAGGAATTTCACTTGCTTTTTCTTTTGGATTTTCGGGGAGAATTTTTTTCTCCTCCAATTCTGCTGCAACGGTTAGTCGCGTGAGACTTAACCTTTCCGACTTTGTTTCGCCTTTATTGGCCTTTCAATTCTGACTTTTACCTCAAATTTCAATTTTAGAGCATTTGGAGTACTTCGGCTTTCAAGCTCTGCCGAGATAGTGAGCCACATGGGAATCAACCTTTCAACTTCATTTGCCTTCATAAGCACTTCAATTTGATATTCTCCTTTCAAGGGTTCTGAGTTTGAAGCATCGGCCGCTATGGGCAGTCGAGATCGACTCGATGCCCCTAACGAGGCTGGGTGCCTTTTTGCATACTAGCCCATATTAAATGAGAACCCTGTAAATCGGTCTTGCCATCCTTTCTTTGCCTTAATTTTGGGACAGAGTTAGACCGAAAGGGATTCAAAATAAAATAAATTATAGAATGGACAATCAATTTAACAAAAGGTATCCCTTTCGGGGAAGGGAATGAAGGACTTATCTAGAGTGCATGCGGACTTCAATGAACATGACATGCTTTTTGGACTGGATGCCTGATCCGTGTAAACTGTCTGACTCTCAAAAATTCATCACAACTATCACCTCGAGATTGCGAAACCTTTCCCCGGCCGTTCTTTGTTGGTACACACCTAGGTCACACTTTCTTGTTATAAGCGCGGGCCATTCTTTGTCGGTACAACTGACCGTGACAAACTGCGGTCATTCTTTTCTCATCAATCAGAGTTAACTGTTCCAACCGGGTTTTGACCCATTCATCATCTTCAGTTTCAGCTTCGACAATGATCCGAAGGGAGGGAATTTCAACTTCTGCAGGTATTATGGCTTCAGTGCCGTAAACCAATAGATAAGGTGTAGCTCCAACAGATGTGCGCACGGTCGTGCGATATCCCAATAATGCAAAAGGCAATTTCTCGTGCCATTGTCTAGAACTTTGAGTCATTTTTCTGAGAATTTTCTTGATGTTTTTATTTGCTGCTTTAACGGAGCCATTGTCTTTGGGCCGGTAAGGGGTGGAGTTACGGTGTGTGATTTGAAATTGTTCACATCCTCCCTCATCAAATGGCTATTGAGATTTGCAGCATTATCAGTGATGATGGTCTTCGGAATGCCAAAGTGACAAATAATATTGGAATGCACAAAATCCACCACTACTTTCTTAGTGACGGCTTTGAACGTGACTGCCTTGACCCATTTTGTGAAATAGTCGATAGCAACTAAGATAAATCTGTGCCCATTCGAGGCTCGAGGCTCGATCTGCCCAATGACATCCATTCCCTAAGCAACGAGTGACCATGGTGCTGACATGGGATGTAACTCTGAAGGTGTATTTATCAAGTCTCCGTGTATTTGGCACTGATGGCACTTCCGAAAAAGCTGAAACAATCTTTCTCCATAGTCATCTAGTAATATCCTGCCCGCAGGATTTTCTTGGCGAGGACATATCCGTTCATATGGGGACCGCATACTCCTGAGTGTACCTCATTCATAATCTTTTCGGCTTCTTTGGCATCCACACACCTTAATAGATTCAAATAGGGAGTCCTTTTATACAACACTTCCCCACTTAAGAAGAAACTGCTGGCGAGCCTTCTGATGGTTCTCCTTTGGTCCCCGTTGGCCTGCTTCGGGTATTCTTTTATTTTAAAGAACCTTTTGATATCATGATACCATGGTTGGACATAGGGATCTATTCGACCGTGTTACAATAACCATGTCTTTCCCGGATTTGAATCTCTAGCGGGTCAATATGGACATTTTTCGGATATGGCAGCATTGCAGCTAAGGTAGCTAGTGCATCAGCTAACTCATTGTGGCATCGAGGAATATACCTGAATTCGAAGGCTTTGAATCATTTGCCAAGATCCTCCACATGTTGTCTATATGGAAGAAGCTTAACATCTCGAGTTTCCCACTCCCACTGAGCTTGCTTGATGATCAAGTCGGGATCTCCCAGGATCATAAATCCTCTACATCCATGTCAATTGCCATGTTCATGCCCATTATGCACGCTTCATATTCAGCAGTGTTGTTTGTACAGAAGAAACAGAGATGGGCGGTGGATGGATAGTGTTGTCTCGTGGGTGAAATCAAAATTGCCCCAATCCCAACACCCTTTGCATTTACAGCTCCGTCAAAGAACTTTTTCCAAGTGTTGGTGTTTTCTGGGATTACCTCGATTGAGTTTACTTCCTCGTCCGGGAAGTAAGTACTTAAAGGTTGATATTTGTCATCGACAGGATTTTCAGCCAGGTGATCCGCCAAGGCTTGAGCTTTCATCGCCGTGCGGGTGACATAGACTATGTCGAACTCCGTGAGCAGGATTTGCCACTTTGATAATCTCCCGGTGGGCATTGGCTTTTGGAATATACTTCAAAGGATCCAACCTAGTGATGAGGTAGGTGGTGTAATCCAACAAGTAATGCCGGAGCTTCTGAGCAACCCAAGTCAAGGTGCAACAAGTTCTTTCCAACAAGGTGTACTTGGCTTCATAGCTTGTAAATTTTTTGCTCAGGTAGTATATAGCTTGTTCCTTCTTCCCAGTCATATCATGTTGCCCGAGAATGCACCCAAAAGAATTTTCCAACACCGTCAAATACAAGAACAGAGGTCTTCCAGGTTCGGGTGGGACCAACACTAGCGGATTCGACAGATACCCTTTGATTTTGTCGAAAGCTTCTTGGCACTCATCCGTCCATTTAATTGCTGCATATTTCTTTAATAGCTTGAATAAAGGCTCACACGTGGAGGTTAACTGAGCAATGAACCTGCTGATATAATTCAACCTACCCAGCAAACTCATGACCTCTTTCTTGGTTCTCGGAGGGGGCAAATCCCAAATATACTTTATCTTTGTCGGATCCAGTTCTATACCCCGTCGATTGACTATAAAACCTAACAATTTCCAAGACAGAACTTTGAAAGCACACTTGGATGGATTCAATTTTAGGTCATACTTACGCATACGTTCGAAGAATTTTCTCAGATGTTGCACATGGTCATATTGCGTCCTAGATTTAATAATCACATCATCCGCGTATACCTCAATCTCCTAGTGCATCATGTCATGAAAAATGGCGGTCATAGACCTCATATAGGTTGCCTCGGTGTTCTTTAGTCCGAATGGCATGACCCGGTAACAGTAAGTACCCCAAGGTGTAGTGAAGCCCATTTTTCCTGCATCTTCTTCATCCATCAAAACCTGGTGATACCCAGCGTAACAATCTACGAAAGACTGTATCTCATGTTTGGCACAGTTGTCAACCAGGATGTGGATGTTTGGCAATGGAAAGTTATCCTTGGGGCTTGCTTTATTCAAATCCTGATAGTCGACACACACTCTGACTTTCCCGTCTTTCTTCGGTACCGGGACAACATTAGCCAGCCCCGTGGTGTATTGGACCACTCGGATTACTCCAACTCTTAACTGTTTAATGACTTCTTCTTTGATCTTGTCACTCATATCTGTTTTAAATTTTCTCTGTTCTTGTTGGACAGGTGGATAATCGGGGTAGGTTGGCAATTTGTGCACCACCAAATCAACACTCAGTTCGGGCATATCATTATAAGACCAGGCGAACACTTCTTTGAATTCAAATAGAATTTGGATCAAAGCGTCCCTAGTCCTTTCATCAGTATAGATACTTATCATGGTTTCTTGGACTTCTTCTAAATTACCCAAATTAACCGGTTTGGTTTCGTTTAAGTTTGACTTATGCTTATTCTCGAATTGTTCCAATTCTCGATTTATTTCCCTAAAAGCCTAATCTTCATCATATTCCGATTCTTGATTCATTATTTCTTGGTTAGACGGCGTGTCAAGATCTGGGCGTGAAGTCCGCAAGCATGTCATGTTATTTAAGTCCGCATTATTAGAACTGAAAAAAGAGATAAGAAAAAATAGCAAAATATTAGGACGAATAAAGAGAGAGATTTGTGGACTATGAAATATTAATTTCATTTCATTGAATTTTGAACATAGGAGGGTTTACATCAGAATTTTAAAAAGGCAATAAACTAAAAACACTCGAGTTACACCCTGGAATAACTCGAAGTGCATAAGGATGGCAAGGCTGAACTACCGGGACTCCCGCCTGACTGGGAATGGAGTAGTCTTCCAATTTTGGAGCTTGGTGTCAGGACCCATATATTTCACTTCAGCAGTGCTTGAGTCTTCTCCTAGTTGGACCATATGATCCTCATACAACATCTGTCTCATTGCTCCACAGATTTCTTCAATTTCTTTGGCCGTGAAGGCCTCCTACTCTTCCTCTACGTATTTTGGCTTGACGAATGATCCCATGATGTGCGGGATTGGCTGAGGCCATACCCAACCATATTTCTTACGTTGGTCAGCCCATTTTTCATCATTAGGAGTAGCTTGAAACCCTATGCCGAAAAACTTCTTACTGGTAGGCAAGGTGATAGGTTCTGTAATGCCTTGCAAGGACACCCCGAGCTCTTTTCCAGGTGTGTACCCATGTTTAATTATGTCTCTAACGACCATAATTGATGCGTTTGATAGGAAGGGTTGAGGACGCGGGGTCCCTTCCTCATATTGGTCCGCAACCACAACTTCAAAATCCTGGTAGACTATATGCTCGCTACCTTCCCTCGCTTCCAAGGCATGGGACCGATGGGTCCCTGTAAATAGATTGCTCGTCCTCTCCATGGACCATAATTTCCTGGTCTTCATACTCAAACTTAACCATCTAGTGGAGAGTAGATTGCACTGCCCCTGCTGCATGGATCCAAGGCGTTCCCAGGAGATAATTGTAGGAAGTATCCATATCCAAGACCTGGAATGTCACTTCAAAATCTACAGGGCCGATTGTCAAGACCAAATCAATCTCCTCGATTGTGTCTCTTTTGATGCCATCGAATGCGCGGACGCACACATTGTTGGAACTAATTCTCTCAGTCCCGATCTCCAATCTTTGTCGGGTCGAGAGAGGGCAAATATCAACCCCAGATCCGCCGTCCACCATAACTCTTTTCACATAGTACCCTTCACATTTAACAGTTAGGTGGAGAGCTTTGTTGTGAGCAGCCCCTTCTGGAGGCAAGTCATTTTTGCTAAATGAGATCTGATTGACTTCGAAAAATCGTTCCGCCATTCTTTCCATTTGCTTAACTGTGGTCTCGGCCGGAACATATGCTTCATTAAGTGTTTTGATCAGGATTTTCTGATGCTCATTTGAACTTATCAGTAAGGATAGAAGTGAGACCTGAGTGGGGGACTTTCTAAGCTGCTCAATTACGGCATATTAAGAGGTTTTCATATTTTTGAAGAATTCTTCTGCCTCTCTGGCACTGATTGGCTTCTTATGCGGAAAGCGTTTCTACTTGCTTTTGTTCAGTTCTTCTAGGTTGAGGTATTTCTCTTATGAGTTTATCTCACTCGCTTCCCTAGTAATTTCTTTTCCTTTGTACATCACCACCGTCTTGTTGTAATTCCAGGGGACGATAGTGGTGTCCTTTATGGGATTCTGTGGTGCGCGGCTAATAACCACGAGCTCATTCAGCCTTGGTGAAATTATCGGCCCCCGCGCCACATAAGTCCCCTTCGGTATGTATATTTTCGGGACATTAGGCATAGTCTTGTTATGTTGCAATCTTTTGGGAGGGCTTAACACAAACTGTTCCTTCCTAGGTGCCCTGGGAACATAAAGAACGGCATCTTTAGAAGGCCCTGTCCCTACTTTGTTTCAACATCTCTTGTGGCCGGAAGAGCGGAGTTACCTTTCTTCTCCTCCTTAGCTTGTTTTGGTGTCGCTTTGGGTTTCTTCTCTACATCAGTAATGGCGATGATAGTTTTCAAAGCCGGATCAAATTCTCGATCTTCACAAATCATGCCAATAATCAGCCTGTTATTATGAGCAGGCAGCGGGTTATTGGTCACGTTAGGAGCTTCTTCATCCCTTAGTACCACCTTCTTTTGTTCTATTAAGCTCTCAACTGCCCGCTTGAGGGTCCAACAATCCTTAGTATCGTGTACCTCGGCCCCTGAGTGATAGGCACATCGAGTACCTGGCCGGTAAGAGGGGGATTCTGGGTTTTTCCTATTTTGGGGTACAGGCTGCAACAGACCCATTTGGACCAGCTTCGGGAAAATGCTAGAGTATGATTCGCCAATTGGTGTAAAGTTGGTACTTCTAGGTGGTTCCCGGGGATTGTTTTGTGGAGGGAGAGGATTATACTGAGCTTGGCGAGGAGGGTTGTTTCTGGGTGGTGGGGCTCGATTTTGATGATAATGTTGTTGGTCATTCATTATTGGATAAGGTTGAGGCGTTACGGCATACACCGCATCTTGGTGGGGGTAGAGATGACGTGGGTTATTGGAAAAATAGCCTCGGGGCTGCCGAGAGTTTCTTATACTGGAGGCCATTATTGCTGATTCCTCTTTCTTCTTCCTATTGGCTGCACTTTCTGACCCACTATGGATTGCCTGGGAAGTTGCCCTTATGGCGGATTGGCTTAGAATGCGACCGGTTTTCAGACCGTTTTCAACCATCTCTCTGATTTTATTGCTTCCGCGTATGGCTTGCCCATGGCGGACATAATATTCTGGAAGTAGTCAACCTCCTGAGCTTGTAAGAAAATGCTGACCATTTCTGTCTCGTCCATCGGAGGTTTTAATCTGGCAGCTTGCTCACGCCACTTAATAGTGTATTCCCTGAAGCTTTCTGATGATTTTTTCTTGAGGTTGGACAAAGAATTCCTGTCTGGTGCTATGTCTACATTGTATTGAAATTTTCTAACAAAGTCCGGGGCCAGGTCGTCCCATATATGCCAGTGGGATATATCTTGGTCCATGTACCACTCAGACGCAATCCCGACCAAGCTCTCCCCGAAGTACGCCATTAAAAGATCTTCCTTTCTGCCTGCTCCCCTCAACTGGTTGCAATATCTTTTTAGATGAGCAATGGGATTCCCGTGTCCATCATATTTCTCAAACATGGGGGGTTTTAGACCGGGGAGGTAGGGGAACATATGGGAACATGAACAAGTCGGCATAAGAAACACTTTTCTAACCACTTAATCCCTATATGTTTTTGAGACTCTACTCACAACGTGGTTCCTTTTGTCTTGTCCCCATCTCTTCATGCTCGGGGTTCCTTTTGTCTTGTCCCACGGCGGCTTCATGACGAGGTTGCTGAGGGTATGAGTTTGGAGTAACATGAGTTGCATCCAGATGGAATGACGTTGTTTGAAAGGTAAATGCCAATGGCTCAAAGTTTGGTCCAACTACTGTTGGCGGCACCGTGGCAGAGGTTGGTGGTGCGGTAAAAATGTTAGAGGATACACCGGAAAATAGTGCCTGGGGGCAGACCTCAGAAGGCATTCCGGTGAAATGAGCTGACATACTCGGGTACCCGAATGGGGTAGCTGGGTAACTGATAGGTATGTTGGAGGTTCCTCCTGTTCTGGGAACCAACTTGGGAAAACCAGGGATGGTGCTGGGCGGTTTCCTACCATTAGACTAGGCGTCCCACATTTCCAATATGCGGCGACGCAATATTCTATTTTCTTCAGCCGTGGCTGATTCAGATGTCGGGATGACCGAGCTCGGGTCATCCTCAGAGGAGTTGATGATTGGCATGTGACTTTCCGATGTCATTTCGACACTTCCTTTCAATCTTGCGAAGTACGGGTGTGAAGCCAGGTTACCGCAAAACCAACCACCTAAAAATGACACCTTAAAAGAGAAATAAAACCACGAAACCGTTATATTGAGGCATTCAACATATAGGGAATCGCACGTTGGGGGTATGCAATGCATCTGGGCAGTTAAACGCTTTCTACATGTCTTGTATCGGTTGAGTGTTTCATCCCGTTTTTTTTTTGAAATTTCCTTCTTTTTTCTTCTAGATTGTCTTTTCCTTTTTAGGGCTATGATCGAATCCTACGTGGATTGCCTACGTATCACGACACCGCGTGAATAAGATCATTATGTAGTTCAAGTGAATAAATACAAAAGGAAATAAACATTCTGTCTGTCATTTTCATTAAGTAAAACTTCAAATTTCATTCATTACAAAAGACTCTGACATACGTTCTTGGAAATTTTAAAAACTACAACAGACTATAACAGGAAAACAAAATACAGACTCAAAAAGGGACATCATGAATACATAAGTGCCTCTATTGTTCCAGGGGACTGCGGGACATCAGTCGGTCTCGCCTTGGGCCTGCATGCCATGTATTGCTAGAGGTGATTCAAGTCATCCATTATCTGGCGGACGAAGATCATCACCTCAGCGAAGAAGGTAGATCGGGTCATATCCTCACATTCTTGGTATTTTGTAACAACATAATCAGCGATTTCTCTGACCCTTTGTCTGATGATACCCTTTTCCTGGAGTAAGCGCCCGATCTTTTGGGATCTAGCCTCTAATACCTGGGTGTCCTTATGGTTCTGTTCTTGAAACTGTTGCAAGTCCAACTGAGTCATCATCGCATAACAATGTTCCCTTTCTGCTTTGAACTTTTTTGCTTGTTTAGCCATTTTATTTTCGAGGGTGGCAACCTTTTCTTTTAGGCCTGTAACTTCTTGGTCATATTTTCTTTTCAGCTTTTGAAAAAACTCTGCCCTTTCCTCCGCATTTCTTGCCAATTTTGCTCGAGCTTTGGTCAATTCCTCCTCAGCTTTGTCCAAATCATCCCCATAGTCGCACATTTTTTGCCTTAGACTATTGATAAGTCTTTCATCAGTTCTGCTTCTTTCTGGGTTCTCAGCAACTATTTTCATTTTTTGTATCTGGGCTCGGAGAGACTCATTTTCTTTGATCAACCTGTTTTTCTCCCCTTCAGCTGTGGCGGTTTGCAAACTGTTTTCAAATTTGATATCTTTGATCTGGGCTTCCAATTTGCTTATTGTGGCCATGTAGTTATTCTCTTTTCCCAACCGACCCCAAGGCTCTTGCGCTTCATCGGTAAACTGTTGTACGTAGGGCCTCTTGGCGGGCCGTTCCGACTCTTGGTGCTCTCTAACCCTTCCACCATACCAAGCGGTGTAGCCAGGCTCTACCTTAACTCTGGATAAATCCCTCACTCGAGTCTGTGGCTCCAAAAATATACACTGATGCCAAATCTGGCGGACCCTATCCTCTGGAAATGCGGCTCTTGGGCACAATTTAATGACTTGCCGACTTAGGTCTTCATCGTGTGGAACACTTTTATGCCTTCCTAGTTGTCGTAAGAACCGATGTGGGGCATACAATTGAATACTTCAGAGACCCATCAACAGAAAATAGCATACTTCGGCTGAAATATAGATGACTTCATTGATAGGGAGCCAACCGAATATCCATTCAATTTGGTCGGCAGTCAAAGACCTCAAGTGTGCAAGCTAGGCTTCTGTGCCTTTTGGAACTTCATGCCCCTCTACCCAAGTCCTATGTTCTTCAATGCAATTTAGGCCAGTCAGACCGTAATTCATATACCCTGGGCGATGGCAATGTTCGATCATCCATATTTGTAAGAGTAGATTGCAACCCTCGAAGAACTCTCCTTCGGATTGGAAAACAGTTAAGGCACGGTAGATTTCTACCATGATCATTGGTACAAGAGTGCCATTAGACTTTTTTATCTTGAAGTCGGCTACTCCTACGAGTCCAATATCTATACATCCATCGCTCCTCGGGCAGATTAGGATACCCAAGAATGCTAACACAAAGGACAATCCCCGGCGGGCCCCCCATTTAGTTTGACTCCCGTGGTGGGTTAAACCGGTGTTCACAGTTTCAAAACCCCGAGGATCCCTGTAACGACGGTAAAGGAAGTAAAATGTGCAGAATCCCTCAGATAAGTTCGAATCTTGGATTTCCCGACTGATGCTTAGAAGGTCCAGGAATTTGTGAGGAGTCACAGCTCTGGCTGCTACCAGATAACGGCTTTTGAGATTCTCATTGAGTCCAGCATACCCCGCTATCTCTTCCAGTATGGGTGTCAATTCAAAATCCGAGAAATGAAACACATTGTGTGCGGGATACAAAATGGTATTATAGCCTCAATCATGTCCAACCTCGGCTTAATCTTCAAAAGGCCGGTGAGCCCGCCTAAAGCTTTTACCACGACACCTCTACTGACCTCCCCCAGGTTTCTCCACCACATATGGAGTTCTATGGAAATTTCCTCCATAGCTTTAAAGGGTATATTTTCAACGGTGCTCATCCTGCACATTTATTTAGGTGATTGGTTAAAAAAGCAAAAACCATGATTTATTTTTGACCAAAGAGGAAAAGGTGCTACTTTTGCAAAAAGTCTATAACTAGTTGAAAATGGACCATCTTTGCAAATACAGCCCTTCAGCACTTCGGGAAGGAAGATTTTAGGACTGTGTTTGCTAATTGGGTCAAAAATTTGAAAAAAGATCATAGGTGGCTATTCTTGCAAAAACAGCCTTCTAGCGCCCCGTCGGGACATTTTGGCTGCTTAGACAAGAACGACATCACCTTTGTTTATGACCATATTTTTTGAAAGATAAGGTTGGACCCGATGATGGTTGCCTACCTATCCCACACTGGCGGGAATCAAACAATGTGTAGTTCGGGAAATTTTGACACGAGTTGAAAAACATGCACTAACTCATTTCCCTTTTCCATTTTCTTTTCTCCATTTTTTTCAAAATCTTGGCAGAGTTTTGAGACAATTTTGAATATCAGTGTTTTTTCTTCAAAAATCGGAGAATTTCTATTCTATTTCGCTCTTGGTTTTTCTATCATTTCTTTTATTTAGCCGGTCGACAAATAAGCCGAAACAAAATGATGTACACATAGCCAGGTTGGATGCATCAGGATGGTCTTTATTTCAGGTTTACCTGTCCTAGACGGACCCAACCCCTGTGTTGAGTCCCCTAAGTCAAATGCACATGATGCAGATAATCGCTCCCACTAGGGATCCTACATGAGGCTATTTTATTCTAAGTTTAAATCCTNGGGGCAGCGTACCGGGAATACAGAAGCTTCACCGGCTTTGCAACTTGTCCAAACCTCGTTCTAAAATTTGGATATGACTCTAACAGAAAAGAAGTCACACGAAGTGCACATTTCCCCGATGATTTAGAAGACTCAGAGAGAAGGGGGTTTCGACACAATTTATATACAGTTCAGATAATATCAAAGCGGTAAAAAAGCGGCATTTAGCACATTAGATTTAAACATGTAAAAATCAGGTAATAATGAAAGCCAAATATAACAGCTATTCTAAGCTCGAATTCTTGAACCCTGAACCAGAGATTCTGGGTCTCTTCTCCCCAGCAGAGTCGCCAGAGCTGTCACACCTCCTTTTTAGCCGATAAGGGTGATAGGGTGTTTTTCCAATTCAAGTGACATAAATCGAATTTGGGATTATTTATTTAGTTTTAGAGTCGCCACCCGGATTTTTACGGTGTTCTGGGATACCATTTATTTATTTTTAAATCCCAAATCGAGGAAATTTTTACTACGTTAAAAGTGTGCGAACCAAAAGACCGGGTAAGGAATTCTGTTAACCCGGGAGAAGGCGTTAGACACTCCCGAGTTCCGTGGTTTTAGCACGGTCTCTAAACTATTAATAATTGGCTTAATTATTTAATTATTTATATATTTTAAACCTATTGTGCATTTTAACCTTTTTACTTTGTAGCTGCTTTTAATATTTATGGATTATTGTGAAACAAGTCACGATTGTCGTGCACTTGTCGTTTTTGGACACATTGTAAATGCACCACATGAAATGCACCCGCAATTCACAACGTGTGATTTTTATTATTGTTCGGAGTTGTGTCGGGGGCATGAGTTGCAAACCCGAGTGTAGATTACGTAATCATGACTATGGTCACGATAATTTAATTGCATATCTGAAGCAAAATTATTATTTTTGTAAGTTCTTTTGTCTTTCCTAAATTATATGTCACACTATTCTAAAAGAGGTACTTTGGACTACAGGATGTAAATTTTGTTCAAGTCTTCTAAATGAAGTTTACTAGTCTAAAGAGTAGAATTTAGGCCATCGCCAGATCTGGCCCAATTTTATAATTAGCGTTTTAGGGCCAATCCTGTTTTGGCTATGTGAAGAGAAAGAGATACACGGTTCAGCTAAAAGATTACATGAAGGAGTCTAAGTGTACATGAAATGAAAATGCTAAACACATTTCGAACCATATGACAATAAATAAAGCAAGTTTGATTATGGATATAATATCGTGGAAAGACATGTAAAGTTTCACTAATACTTGACCCATTTAATAGATAAGGATATTTTATGCATTTTGGATAGATCGGTCCATGAAACTAGAAATGCTTTTCCTAAACTTTTATTTTCCTTGTATCGCAACTAGCTATTTATTAAGATTACATTAAAATAATAGGGTTTTCTTGGGTCGAAATTGCTTGTCTGTTTATGAGAGACCCCAAAATCAGGAGAAAGTACTTAAATAACAAAACTAGATCATTACACCATTCCATATTTATATTTAGAAAGCAACTTTAAATTCTAGCCAAGATAGACTAATTTAAACTAATTCGAAAACTAAACTGAAAATCCATTTTGATACTGATCTGAAACTTGTATATGGCCTAGAAATGTGAAATTTCCATTTCAAGTGATGTGAATTTTGATAAATGAAAATACTCAAGTATACAGGTAGAAAATTGACCATTCATTACTTAATCCTTATTGCTGGGTTTGACACCCCAGACCCAATGGCCTGAAGTCTAGACTCTATCGGGCTTAGCTAGGTCATGTTTGCGAGTCTAGCCCAGTTCGGATAACCTCTATTCAAAACAAAAGCATGCAGGTTTTTAGGTCTGATAAAGACATAAAATACAAGGTCGAATACAAAAAGTTTAAAAATGTCCTGTGCATAATATTACAACCGGAATAAAATGGTGCAACTTTCATGATGGTTTAAGTCTGGATTACAGTTTCCAGTAAGAAGAAAAATAGAAGAAAATGAATTGTTCTAGACTAAACAAAAGGTAATAAACTGCTGCTTTTGCCAGACTTGTCCATAGCTTTAATGATAGAAACAAACACCTGCGCTTGGGATTTTAAACACATAAAGGAAACTATGCACTATTATGGAGTGAATCTGACCATTAGAGTGTCAGATTCATTTTCTTTAGTGCTATTTTTTAAAAGTAATATTCTTATAACCTTAATTATATAGATGCATATAGGCAACATAGTCATGAAGGAATCTGAGCACATATAAAGTAAAGTAATGCATATTTCATAATGAAAATCAAAGAAACTCAAAGCAAATAGCTAACACATGGCTTATTGATACTAACTAGCACAAGGTTTACATGTTCATAATCTTAAATTGAAAAAAAGAAAAGAAAAGAAAAGAAAATCAGACAAATCAAACAAATTTCAACACCAACACAAACACAGATTTTGGAATCCAAGAACTTCATTTAAAGCAAAAGTTGTTACATACCTTTTACAGAGAAAATCAGCAAGAAAATCTGACCAAATAAAGGTCAGAGAAAATCCAGAAATTGAAGCTTAATACAGCAACAAAAAACCAGCAGCAAACCAGCAAGATACCCAAAGAATAATAGCTTGAATAGACCCAAATTTTTGAATAGAAAAACCAACAAAGAAGACCAGTTTTTCCCAAGAAAATCAGCAGCAAAATACCAGTTTTTTCAGAAACTATAGCCAAAAAAGAACACCAGTTTTCAGCAGGTTCTTGCATCTATCTTGCTATATTTTTTTTAGTATTTTTTTTCTATTTTTTTTCCAGAGTAGTGGTAGAGTTTTAGAGCAGTATTCTGGTGTGTGTGTGTGTAAATTCTGTGGAAAATCTCTCTTAAAATCTGTGGTAAGGTCTCCCTTTTTCAGAGAATAGGGTAGGGTATTTATAGGGATTTTTAGGGTAGCATCTTATTAGCATAATCCTTATCTAATTAGGCTGAAATAGTATAGGTACAACTGTCTAACCTTATCCTCTTGGACAACTGTACCTCCTTCTAGAACATTCCTATTAATTTCAGCCCTTATCCCCTTTTAGAAGTACTGCTTTACCCTTAAAAAATCTGATTTTCTGATATTTTCCTAATTCTAGAAGCTTCTTGGGTTGTTACACTCAAGATTCTTCAATTGAAAGTTCTATATTACCCCTTAGTACTCTTGTAATTACCCTTTTAATATTTAAAGGTTGTGTTATTTATTAAATTGACTAATTTTATCCTAATTGAGTGATTAAACTAAATAAAGAAGTTGGAAGCTTAAGCCTCTTTAAAAGTAAGGTTGAATAGATCTAACTAAGATAATTAGTTAAATCTTCATTGAATTTATTTTAGAACTTAGGTTAACTAGTTCAAATGATTTTATTAAGTTAAACCGTTAGACTTAGTCAATTATCCCATATTATGCCTTAATCTTAGTTTTAAACTAAGCTTAGGCTAACTAGTTAAGTATAACTAATTCTAATTCTATTGATTGGCCAAAAATCAGAATTCTAGTTGGCTCATACATAACTATTTAATGATGAACCAATTAAGTCAGTGGTTAACCTTAAATAAATAGCTATTGTGCATGGAAGTTGTTCAATCAACATAGGCAGTTTTATTATGACAGTTATAGGTGCAAAATCTAACCTAAGAGTCAAGATTAGATTAACCTATAACTAATCTAAAAGTCAGTAATTAATTAAAGGCAGTTGCGAAATCAAAGGTTAACTTAAGTTACCATTCTAAATCCTAAGACATGTGGAATTAAACTAAGATAGAATCTAGTTAATTAATCCTCATACATGACTAATAAACTATTTTAAGGGAAAAGTTAAAGGAAAAATATGAGATACTAAACTGAAGCTAAAATCAGTTAAGTCATACATAAAGAAAAGCTCACGATTAAACCTATAACAACATGAGAATAAGGAAGGTACATAAAACCTTGATTTATGATCAAACTCAGTGAGTCATGAGTATTAAAATTAGGCCTAAACTTGAATGGCATTAATCAACTAAAGAGAGTTGAGATTCAGACTGATAATCCAGATTTATAGCAACCAAATCAAGGGTTAAACCTAGTTTATTCAACCATGCATGAGTAAATCAATACCCCTAAACAACTAATCTCTTATTTTTTAGAAGAAGACACAGTATAAAAAGAAATCTGGAAAACCCTAACTCAAATTAAACTGATTAAGTCATGCATAGAGTCAACTACATTCGAAACAACATTTAGAGAAATAAAACTTACGAAACCTAGACTAATTAATTCTAAAAATCAGTAAGAAACAGGAAACCTAAGACTAGAAACAAATAATTTCTAACACATAAATGATTAAAGAAAATAAAAGAAGGAGGGTACCAGTCAGGTTAGAACAAGTTTGGACGGATTTGGGTTTCTTAGGGTTCCGATTCTTAGATCTGAAATTGAGGGATTTTGGTGCGGGGTTTTGGAGAAGTTAAAGGTGGTAGGTGATTGAGGGGAGGGAGAGGAGTGTCTGGTAAAATTTTGAGGTGATTTGGAGTGGTTCCGCCGCCGATGGGCGATTTCCGGGCGGTAGAGTAAGGTGGTTGGCGGAGAAGAGTGAGAGAGGATGAAGAGAGAGACAGGGAGACGAGGGGGTTAGGGTAGACGGGTTTGAGGGGGGGTGGTTGTAGGGGTTAGGACATATATATATATATATATATATATATATATATATATATATATATATATAT
>ML417957.1:23383-53069 GCA_005239525.1 Nicotiana knightiana | reverse complement strand
CCCCCCCCAAATCCGTCTCTCTCTCTCTCTTCTTATCTCTCTAAGCCCACCATCTGCCGCTCTAGCTCCGCGGCCGGAAATCGCCTTTGGCGGTGGAGCTCCACCAAAAAGCCCCAAAATTTTACCCCAATGTCTTCTCCTCATCCTCAATCACCTCCCGTCCTTAGTTTTCCCAAGAAAACACCCCAGTTTGACATATTTCAAATCTGAAAAACCGAAAAAAATCCAAAATCCTTTTAAGGTCGACTTTTCGCACGACTCTATGAGTCAAACTCACATGAGTCAATGGATCCAAGAGCCATCAATTCATGTGAGTGGGAGTCACTTTTGATCCCACCGGAGTCCGGCCAAGCTCTAGCAAGTCGCCGGAATCCAACCAAGACCTTGTGCTAGCTCACTGGTATTCCTTTAACCCCTTTTCTTTCTTTGTTTTGGTTTATTTTTTATGTTTTTTTTTCTTCCTCTCAGTCACTGATTTAGGTTTTTAATTCTAGGTTTTTAGTTTCCGATTTTTATTTACAGAATTGATAAACTAGCTCCTTAGATGATTGTATGTTGATTGAATCCTATCTAGGTTTAATTTTGTATAAATGTTGGTTATAATCTGAGTTTTCCGATTTCTTTACTTGTTGATTGATTTTAGTTGAAATATACATGTTTAAGTATAGTTAAGGCTGTGATTCGATTTACTGATTAAACCCTAAAACTAATTAGTCTAAGTCTCCAGATTTGGTCATTTCCCTGTATGGCTTAACTGAGATATGCTTTTTGCCCTACTTTGAGTTTATCGTTGAATGTTCAGCTCTGCCTGTGATTGAGTATATTAATTTAAGATTTTTTTTTCTTTTGGATGCCACTCCTTGACAATTGTTTCATGTTTAAGACTGTTAGTCCATTTAGGATAAATTATCGATTAATTAGGTGATTAATTGATTCTGAACCAGTAAATGATCATGAGTTAATTTAGCTTAACCCTAAACTCAAGGTTAATCTAATTAGGGATAACCTTCTAATGAAACACTTAGGTTAATAACCACTTAAATAATTAACTAATTCCTAGTTAAGGTAATCAGTTAGGCTTAATTAATAAAAAAAAGTATAAGATCAATTAACCTAAAACTAAGGAATTAAACTAACTAATCTAAATTAAGTAAACTGAAATTAATTAATACTTGAAAAATAACCTAACCTTAACCTTAAGTACTAAAAAGTAATAATAAAAACTAAAAGGACTAAAACAAATCAGAAATTTAAAAGTAAGAATCATCAAGAAGGGGTTCATTTGCAATAACATAAGAGTTATTAGATAATTTTCTCTGAAGAAAAAGGTAAAATATCAAAACTTTCTAGAAGGACAGCTGTAAAAATCTGTTAAAAATATTCCCTTATCCCTAAAGTTTAGGGAGAGCACATGGGAAATAGGGAAAGATTTTTCCCTATATAAAGGGACGTCTGCCCACACCATTAAAGACACTTGATTACTGAAAAATCTGAGGCCACACACACAATTTCAGATTTAGGCATAGAATTTTACACAAATTTTCATAGCTTTTGTCCTCTGAAAACACAAGTTTTACACATTCTCAAAACCTGAAATCACATTGCTACTCCTTGAAAAAAACAGAAACCAAATGGCCTAAAGCATAAGTGCAAAAGTAGTAAATTTTAGTTTTTCTTGTATCTGTTGGTTTTTCTTCATCTCAAAACTGATTTACTGGGATTTTCTGGTTTAAAATGGGTTATTCTTGAGTCAAGGTTCCTGAGTTTTCCTTAAGTTGCTGTTGTTGCTGTGTTGGATTTTCTTTGCTGAAATTCTGGTATTTTTCGACCTCATTGGGTCATATTTTTGCTGATTTTTCTTGAGAAAAGGTATGTAACCATGATTTATATTAAATAAAGTCCCTTGGTGAATCTGTCTTCATGTTCATGTGTGGTTAGATTTGACTATAGATCTCAAAGTATATGTTAGTTTGGTGTATCATCTTGTTTGATTTCTAGACAGCATGAGTTTCTTGGCTAACTTCAGCTTGTTTAAGGTTATCTTGGCCTAATGAGGTATTTTGTGAAGCATGACTTTAATACTCGATAGTTTAGTCAAATTTAGACTCTTCCTTAGCTACGTTTAATACCTTCCGTGCTTATACTTGATCGTACCATATAAATTCTAGTTCTGAAACAGCATTAAGGGTAAAGTGAATCTGACCCTTTCATGGTCAAATTTCTCCCATAATGATGCATAAAATTCTTTGGTTGGAACTTTTGCAGGCGCTGCTCTTAAGATTGAACAAAAGAGAGGTTCAGCTAGAAGTAGTAGTATCGAACTCTCATTTAGCCTAGGAGTAGCTCTGTTTCTCTTGTTAAGTTGTAGTTTAGTCTATTAGTTAGAGAAATGTATCAGCTTTGTTCAAACTTTAAATTTCAGTTGTAAAAATAAGGACTGGACGTTATTATAATCAATATTCAGTTTCATCTTGCTTTTATTTTTACTAATATGAATTTCCTTGAAACTGGGCAAACTTGATAATATGGCATATTAAGGCCTGACTCAACCTGAACCCATAGGCTATTGGGCCCAAAGGGGACAAAAGCCCAGAAGTTTTAGAATTATGTTTTTCACTTTAATATTAATGCAATATGGCATACGATTAGTAAGATTCAATTAAGATTAAAAAAATGTGTCTTCGAAATTCGTATGATTTCTGGGATAAAAACTATTCTGTCCGAAATTTCAAATGCAATTGTGAAAAAACCTGTTTTCGTTAAAATTCTCATGGCTTACCTTAAATTGCTTGTGTAGAATCTGGTGTATTTTGAGTTACATAAGTATAGTCTCTTAAACAGCATTTTCGGCAACTAAAGGACAATAATAAGTGCAAATGTGCTTCTGATCGTTGTGTTGAAATCATGAAGTTGTATCATTGTTTGTATCTTTAATTTCCTCAATTTAGTAATATTTAAACTGAATTGTATAAACTCCTTCTTTCTCGAATAGCCTATGTTAAGATTGGCCAAAGGGTTAAGTGACAAACTGGGCTAAACTAGTCCATAGCCCAAATCCTCATAAATGTGATTAGTGGATCTAGTTTGGGAGTGATTCATATCTTTATCTAGAAATGCCTCTCTAAATTAGTCATTATGACTTACTTTAGGAATTACTTTAGACATAGTGAATCTCAAATGCCATTTAGATAGTGATTACTTTAGACGTAGAAGACAAAATAATGATCAAAGTATACGTTCGCGTAGCTTTGTATAAAAACACTAAAATATATACCTTTTCTCAAAATTGTGTATACGTTTTACGTAACACAAACGAAGACTAAAATAAACACTCGTAGAGACACTTTTAGGAACAAATTACTTAAAAAATTATTATCGGAATTGCTTACACGCTTGCGTGACGCGATTTCGGTTTCTTTTGACAACAGAACAAAATATGCGCTTGCGCACTTTTTTCCAATTTATTTAATGAGTCCAGTGTCGAGAATTGTGTACACGTTCACGTGACATGATGTTAGACGCGTTTTAAACTCTACGGGTTCACGCATACGTGACCCGTCTCAAAATAACTCTTTAAATACAAATAAATAATAAAAGAGGTAAAGCATATATAAATGCACTTAGGTACTAAAATCAGTAATTAAGAAATTTAGGCCAAGTTTAATCATTAAGCGACTATTCTAGAACCACGAAATTCGGAAGTGCCTAACACCTTCTCCCGGGTTAACAGAATTCCTTACCGGATTTCTGATTCGCAGACAATTAAATAGAGTCAAAAATCTTCCTCGATTTGGGATATTTTTAAATAAATGGTGTCCCGGAACACCGTAAAAAATCTAGGTGGCGACTCTGAAAATAAATAAATAAATCCAAAAATCGAATAATGTCACTTAAAGTGGAAAAACTCCCTTATTACCCTTAAAGGGTGAAAAAGGAGGTGTGACATATGGTATTGGAGGAGGCCCTTTATTATAGGGGAGATGCTGTCCAAATTTACATAAACGAGCTACTAGCTTAAGTTGCGGACTTAGCCTTTACTCACCACTGATTTTGAATCTCCTTATGCTATGGTAGATTAAGTTGAGTTATTTGAAAAATTGCTTGGAAGGTATTAAGGAATCAACAGGGTTAAGGTATGTTAAGGCTATCCCTTCTTTCCTTTTGGCATAATCCATATGATACAAATGAAACGAGCGAACGTGGAACTTTCACAAATGACTCTACTCTTAGAAGTACTAGGGGTACCTATTTTCTTGATTCCCCATGTATCCTATTATTATATCGACTATTCATGGGTCTAAGAAACTACATATGTTGATAAAGTTTATCTGAAGGCATATTAATCTAATGACATCCCGGGAGGTCTTATAGACTTACTTGTTATGCATTGCATTCATTTGTACATGTACATTAACCTATGACAAGATGAAGTTATATATGTGTATATTATGTGTATATGGGGCATGTAAAAAGGTTATGGCATTATATATGCACCACCACCTGATCAGCTGGTATAGTTGATGATTTTGCCCACAGAGGCCGAGATGATATGATAGGATGCCCTCAGATGCTTGATTATGTTATGTACGCATATACATATGCAAGATATGACATTTATACGTATATGCATGACATTATAAATGTTCCATGATTCACAGAGCTATTCAGACTTACGGGTTGAGTTCCTTAATCCATGTTTCTTTTATATCTTTTATATACTGCTTTCATGCCTTACGTACTCGGTACTTTATTTGTACTGACGTCCCTTTTTCTCGAGGACGCGACGTTTCCTGCCCGCAGGTCCCGATAGACATGTTGACAGTCCTCCTACTAGGCTATCAGCTCAACGGAAGGTGTTGGTGTACTCCACTTGCTTCGGAGTTGCCTATTTGGTCAATATGATTTGGACATATATTGATTGGTATGGCGGGGCCCTGTCCCGACCTTTATGATACTTATGTCCTCTTAGAGGCTTGTACACAGATATCATGTATAATGATACTTGTATGGCCTTTTCGGCCTATGTTTTGAGTGTACAATTGAACATGTCGGCCTTGTAGGCCCGTATGTCACATGTATAAGTTTATCTATCATGTTGGGTCGTCCTACATCTAGTATTCCCTTATGTTTTATTCCGGTGATCTCATGATGGCCCATCTGGCCCATTTTCCCATGTTAGTGTGATAAGAAATATACATTACGTTGGTACTCGGTTGAGTAAGGCACCGGGTGTCCGTCGCGGCCCTCCGATTTGGGTCGTGACATGGACCTCACATGAACGGGTTCGTTCTGGCCAAGAAGATATTAAAGGCAAGGTATTTCTAGATGACTATGGAGACAGACTACATCAAATATGTTCAAAAGTGTCACCAATGCCAGATGCATGCTGATATGATACGAGTGCCGCCCAATAAACTCAATGCAATAAGTTCACCCTGGCCCTTCTCTGCCTGGGGCATGGATGCCATCAGACCAATTAAGCATGCTGCCTCAAATGGGCACAAGTTCATTTTGGTGTCTATAGATTACTTCACAAAATCGGTTGAAGTCGCTTCCTATAGGTCTGTGACTAAGAAGGTTGTAGCGGATTTCGTCCGAGATCATATTGTTTGTCGATTTGGAGTACCTGAGTAAATCATTACTGTCAATGTTTCCAATCTCAACAATGATCTATTGAAAGCTATGTGTGAAATATTCAAGATCAAGCATCATAATTCTACGGCATAAAGGCCGCAGATGAATGGAGCCATAGAAGCCGCCAACAAGAACATCAAGAAGATATTGAGGAAGATAAGGGACAACTACAAGAAATGGAATGAGAAGCTGTCGTTTACTTTGCTCGGGCATCGTACCATAGTTCGTATGTCAACTGAGGCAACCCTCTATCTATTAGGCTACGGTACTGAAGTTGTTATTCCCGCCGATGTGGAGATTCCTTCCCTAAGAATCATACAAGAGGCCGAGCTCAGCGATGCAGAATGGATACGGGGTCGGAATGAACAACTCGCTCTCATTGATGGTAAGAGGATGTACACAGTATGTCACGATCAACTCTACCCGAATAGAATGGCAAGGGCTTTTAACAAAAAGGTCAAATCAAGGCAATTCGCACCGGGGCAATTGGTGTTGAAAGGATCTTCCCGCATCAAAAAGAAGAAAAAGGGAAATTCTCACCTAACTGGCAAGGCCCTTACATGGTTAATAGAGTACTGACATGGTTAATCGAGTACTGACAGAAGAAGCGCTTATACTCGCAGAGATGGATGGAGAAATATGGCCAAAATCTATTAATTCAGACGCAGTCAAGAGATATTACGTTTAAGATTATGTTTGCATTTCTATTTGATGTAACTTGAACTACGCTTGACCTGATTCTCGTTTAGATGGGATACGTAGGCAACCCTGTGGGTTCGATCACATCACAGTAAAAATTTTATTCCCCTTCTACACTCAGGAAGCGGGGAAAGATTTCGAGCTTTTGTCAATCTCATCACGTCAAGGATCACCAAGAAGGATTATGCATTTAACTGGGGCAGAATTTTTGAGGAGGGTCCTCAAAATTTCTAGTTGAGAAGGTTGTCATGTCTCGAAACGTGTCACAGTCTTCGATTAGACAAGTTATTTGTTTTATGCATCATAACAATTGAATTTTTTTTCAAATGATTTATCATGAATGCATATTTTTGAAAATTTCATTTTCTATAGCAGCCAGATATTATCTAGGGTGACTCGAACAAGGCTTCGAGACAAGGACCAAAGGCAAATAAGGAATAAAAGGCACGAACCAACCTTTCCCTCCAAAACTCATAATTTTTCTTTGGATGCAGGCATAACGGACATGACAAGTGTCACGCCCCATTTTCTCGCGAAAGCAGGTTTCGACATGTGAAAACTCTTTAGTATGTGTATTAAAAGAGAAGAGTCAACACCTAACGATTTTTAAGGTGCGTTAAGACACCTATTTGCAAATAACTCTGTTTTAACTAGTCAATGTCGCCAAAGATCGGGTAAGTGTTTAAATTACCTCAACGAAAAAAGTGTTAGGCACTCTTGAGGTCCACAACTGTGATTCCCGGCCGAATTCTAGACAATATGGGATTATTGGTTCACTAATTAAACTGATAATTACTGTTAACCTATATGACTTAGATGATTATATATATTAGTCCATTTATATACATATACTAATGCCTGCTTACTTAATAATCTTAAAAGAAAAGGAAAGAGAGAACATCTTAGTTTGAATTGCTATATGCCTGACATATTATAAATTCAACGAGACAAAGGCTAAAGAAACGAATCTGGAAAGTAACCAATTACTATTACACCAAGGCATTCGGATACACTTTTCAAAACATGAGAAATACACAGTTTTGGAAGTATTGTAACGTAAAATTATACAAATTTTCACAAAGCAATACACGCGATAAGGGGACAACAAAGTAAACGCGATCATTAATTAACTATACCGTGGGACCTAATTCTTTACGCTTAATGAATCAACTCCCGTGCAAAGCCTGCTAAGAGTTTTATAGCCAAAAGTGTAATGGCTATTCGGACAATTTGTGTATCATATCCGCTACCCTCATTATTATCTTTAAGTTGTTACTTAAAACGCATTAGTTGATTCTAAATCGTGTCATAATAGGTCTACCTGTCCCATTCCTAAGTCCAAGAATCGTTAAGACACTATCTAAAGGAAAGTTCTAGACCCAAACAAAAGCTAAGGTTACTACATTTGATTTAGCTAAGCGTCACATAAGGCAAATAGGTAAAGACTCGACCATATAGCATACAAGGTAAGAAATGGCTCATCTTGGCCTCCGAATTTATTAAATAATTAGTAAAATTAAGAGTTATATGGGCTATGAAAATAAACTAAGTTATTTGATATAATACTCAAGATTTGAAATAAGTGGAAGCAAATTTAACTGAAAACAAGTAAACGGCAATCACGCAAAACTTCAGCATTCTAGTAAACGGGCATGAAGTAGCTTGCGAACTTCAGCTTTAAAGCTGAAGTAGAGCTGAAGTTCCCAACTTATAAAGACAACAACTTCAGCATACGGGGCTGAAGTTCCCCAGTTTACAAAGACAAAACTTCATCTCTTTGTTTTGTAACTGGGGAACTTCAGCCCCGTATGCTGAAGTTTTGTCTTTATAACTGACGAACTTCAGCTGAACTGGTGAAAAAAAGCTCAGCGAGGGAAAGGGAGCTGAAGTTATTTAAAAAGTGGGTACAAGTTAAAAGTTTTTAAACAAGCGGGTATAGGTTAAATGGGGGCGATCAAATATGATGCCCCGCGCAATTTTTACAGCAATATGTCACACAAGTAAAAAATTATAAAGACAAATGCGACAAGTATACTGGTAAAGAAAAACTTAACCAAATGAGAAGGGCGAACCGCCAAAACATTTGCGAAGCTAACCTCAGATTTTTTAGAAACCAACATAAAAGAAAACTCCAGGTTTTAAAATAACTTCAGAATAGAATCACATGCTTACAAAATAATTCCAATACTGGAAAAGATTCAAAAAATAGGGAGTTACTGTTCTATACGCTATGGGGAGGCTTCAGAATTACTTATCCATAACAATTATAACATTCTTATTTATAGGGAAGACGAGCCGCTGGTGAGGAAATTCATACTCAAATCTTCCCTGTTTTAACAAAATCTTCCCTATCCTCAACCCCCGTATCAAATATAAAAACAAAATTTAAATACTTGCTCATAATTAGTGAAATTTGAACCAAAAATCATGAGAGAAACATATATGTGTCCAAAACTATAATCCAATCAGTAGCAAATGAAGCGCCTACCTCAAACCTGTCTACATTCACCGATAACATAAAGGAAATAAATCCAAATGAGGAAGAAAGGAGATGAGTTTGTCGGTACGGTTTTGAACGAAGGGGAATTGGAAAGGGTTGACTTGAGTTCTGGGAGTTAGAATTTTGAGTGAAGGGTTTTGGAATTATTAATGAGTTATTAGTAAAGGGATTAGTAGGTTAGGGATAATCTGAGAGGAAATGACGTGGGGTAGCCACAATTTAAGGTGGTATTTATTTTTTATCCAGCAATTCTAATGTTGAGCAAAAATAGCCATTACCTTATTAAAATTAATGTGAGAAGATATTTTTACCCTTTCTTCTATTGCTTTTCTTCCCAAACTCCATTCCATTTCTAATAAACCTTTTATTAGAAGATAGTTCGGTGTTGAAAAAGTTAAAACCTTTTATAAAATCAACTTAAAAACTGAATTTACATTAAAAAAAAATAGTACTATTACATTACAGTAAGATTAAAACCCTTTAAGCAAACACTAGGTCAAGAACGCAGAGCAAGTTAGGCAATTATACACTAATACAAGACTGGTTGAACAATGTAAAGAAAATTGTAAAGAGTCGTACATACAATACAAGATTAGTTGAACAATGTAAAGAAATTACAATAAGCTATAAATGATAATATTATAGATAGTTATGTTTCGCGTAGTAACTAACATAAAACTAGTTTGACAACACAATTAACATAAAACCAGATTAAAAACTAAACTTGCATAAGCAAAAACATAATATTACAGTATGTACAACAAGATTAAAACCCTAGAAGTAAACACTAGTTCAAAAATCCTGAAGTTAAGTTCAAAACTTAAGGACATGCAGTCCTTAACTTACATTTACAAGTTCAAAAGTTAAGGACAGACGACCCTTAACTTACATTTACAAGTTCAAAAGTTAAGGACAGACAGTCCTTAACTTACATTTACAAGTTCAAAAGTTAAGGACACTTGGTCCTGAAGTTTGAGTTCCAAGTTCAAATGTTAAGGACACTTTGTCCTGAACTTAGACTAACAAGTACAAAAGTGACTGGCAGTCCTTAACTTACAGTTACAAGTTCAAAAGTTAAGGACAATAGGTCCTTAACTTAGACTTACAAGTTCAAAAGTTAAGGACACTTGTTCCTCAACTTTGACTTATAAGTACTAATGTTAAGGACATTTGGTCCTGAAGTTTGAGTTCGAAGTTCAAAAGTTAAGGACATGTAGTCCTGAAGTCCTGAACTTAGAGTTCCACATTCAAAAGTTAAGGACATGTAGTCCTGAAGTCCTGAACTTAGAGTTACAAGTTCAAAAGTTAAGGACATGTAGTCTTGAAGTTATGTTTAAAAGTTAAGGACATTAGCAAAAGGGCATTTTCGTCCGGATAATTAAAGTTTATTAAAGCAGTGGCTAAAGACTAAATACATTTTAAATAGTGGCTTTAAAATAAAGACAGCTTCTCTTAGTGGCTTTTTGTGAGAAGAAATTCGATTGGGCTTATTGATTTTTGAGTTATGTTTGAGGTTGATAATTGAGCTACTAGTAAATTAAAATGCCATATAAATAAAGTAATAGGGAATTATAATTATTAGTAAATCAAATAAAATACAAGAAGTTGAAAAACAAATCCTATTTTATATAAGGCTAAGAACCGCCTTTCTCTACATAGGTCTAAGCACTGTCCTCATTCATTACATGAGACTAACCACTATCTCCATTACATTGCATGAGGCTAAGCATTACCTCTAGTATCACATAAGGCTAAGCACCGCCTTCCTTTGCATGAGACTAAACATTGTCTCCATTATATTTGTATGAGGCTAAGCACTGCCTCCATTATCGCCTAAGGCTAAGCACCGCCTTCCTTTTCCAGAGACTAAACACTATCTCTGTTACATTCGCATGAGGCTAGCACTGCCTCCATTATTGCATAAGGTTAAACACTGCCTTCCTCTGCATAGGGATAAGCAATGCCCTCATCAGATATAAGGTTAAGCGCTGCCTTGTTTCGCTCTCGCATATGACTAAGAATCACCCGTTCCCTCTATCAAACTATCGATATCGCCATATCTTTTCATTTCATGGGATGAACATCGCCGCCTTATCTGAAGGCGTCATAGTCTGAAGGCATCATCCTCAAAGCCCGAAGACATCATGCCATGGCCTGAGGATCTCTCGAAACTACATATCATTATTCAAAGGCGTCGTAGTCCGGAGGCACCATCCTCATGTCCCGAGGACACCATTTCATGGCATGTGAATCCCTTATCATATGCTTCATGGCCTAGGACGTCATGGTCTAAAGACATCATCCTCATCGTCCAAAGACAACTCTCATGGCTCGAAGGGAATGCGCATCATGTTTAAATTTTTGCAATAACCCCATATATTCGCGTGCATCGTGTCTTAAGCTTTGCAGGTAATGCGGAGTTAACCATTTTACAAACGGAAGAAATTCTCGCCCCGATTTTTGTTCATAAAGTTCACATCCTTGGACTATCTCAAACGTAACCAATGACCGGCAATTGATTACCTTTATTCTGTAACCGCCCAAACATTTATCTCGAATATCCGCAACATTCAAATTCACATTCGTATCTCCACCCAAAATTATATGTTACTCGTGACACCATCATATACAAAAGATCTTTCCTCGAAACATACAACCGTTCCTATAAAGATTTCATCGGTTTCGATCGCCATTGGATCCAAAGCTACACACGGCTTGATTACCGTGACACCAAAGATATGTAGTCAACTCAGGAACCAAGGTTCGACCCTCATTTTTTCAAAACCACATCATCCTCATTCATTTCAAACAAAAATGGTCATCATTTTCTTAACCCGATAACTCTTTCATCATTCCCGGTTAAAGAGGGACAGCTGTTGATACCCAATTATGCCCTCATATTTTATAAATATCGTATACACTTTCAAAATATTGTTTTTGCATCATCACAAATTTACAAGAGTCATATAAGTATTTTCTATAATTTTCATAATTTTAAAGCTTTAAAATTGATTTTCTTGCATTTAAATTTGTCAAATATTCATTAATTACCCTTTCAAATTAGTTTGCGATGACTTAATCATCTAAATTTATTATTTACATCCACATACATGTTTTTTAACATTTTTATTTCATTTCATATAATTACATTTGTATTTTCAGCAATTTATACAATTTTACAATAATAGCCTATATTCTATACACAATTATATTATTTATATTGTTACACTAAAATAGTATTTTTTTTTTTAATTTATATTTTTATAATGCTCGGCTATTATTTTCAATCCTTTTACTACATATGTGTTACGACCCAAAATCTACTAAGGTCATGATGGCGCCGGACACCATTGGCAGGCAAGCCAACACTCAATATATAATTAAAATTCTTATTTTAGTATTCTGAAATCGTTACTTTTCCTTTCATTATAACGCTCCCGGGTCATCCAAAACCCGCTCCGAACATACGCCCAAGTCCGAAATCATCATACGAACCTGTTGGAACCTTCAAATCCCGATTCTGAGGCCGTTTACTCAAAAATTCAATCTTAGTCAATTCTTCCAACTTAAGGCTTCCGAAATGAGAACTTTCTTTCTAATTCGACCCTGAACTTCCCGAACTTCAATTCCGACCGCACCTACAAGTCATAATATCTGAAATGAAACTGCTCACGGCCTCAAACCTCCAAACGACGCATTAGATCTCAAAACGACTGGTCGGGTCGTTACATTCTCTCTCACTTAAACATACGTTCGTCCTCGAACGTGCTAAGAATTGATCTTGAGTCATCTGAAATCACCGTTTAACACTTCATGCACCTACTTGTGCTGTCACCACTCAGCTGAGCGCATTAGCTCGATCAAATCTGAAGACATCCTCTTTTATCCATACAATAAGCTCAGAACCCAGTTCCAACTCCCGAAATTCTCTGCCAGGCCTTTCCAATACATGAACACTGAATCAATCACTACACGAGGTACCAGAACATGAATGCATGCCTTCACTGAATTAGCACCATATACCACATAATTCATCATTTAACCATAATGACATTCCCTGATCTTAATAGCCAAAATTCCACGAATCCGATGCTCCCAATGCATCTCATGACATATATATAGGTCTTGCTATAATGCTTACGATACCACCACAACGAGGGAGATGTGTAAAAATTCACAACCAACTGCAGAGTTAACCAATCATTGAATCTCTCATCTTGACTAGAATCATCACCTCATTATGAACCAAATAATGGTATGTGTTCTTTAATATACTTCACAAAATCTTATCGCACTGATCCCTGGTCCAATAATCTCGTCTCACCCAGTATAAACTGCTCAGAAAACAAGTCACCCCAGACATGACCAACAGTCTGACATGATGCCACAACGTGCCAATAGGCCATAACTCGAATATGATACATAAAGAAATGATTCAGGAAAGGACTACTCAACTCACACAACTATTATGAATTTTTCTCAGAAAATAGAAAGCAAAAAATAAGAAAATAGATATAGGGAACCGTACTCAACATCACATTGTTGCGGAGCGCAACCCGGCCCAAATAACATGCCCGTGGCAGCGTGCCACACGATCCAAATAACATAACCGTGGCGGCGTGCCACCCGATCCACACATAAAATTCACGTAAGGAGATACACACCGAGCTAAATTGCTCATTACCACAAAATACAGAATATCGATCACAAGCATTCTAAGCGCAAAATACCATCCTGGGAGACTGATAGAGCCATATGCTAAAAAACTCAAGCACAACTGAAGTGCGATATTTTCACAACCCCAAATCCTAAACCGGCCGTGATGGCGCCTATCGTGGAACTAGACTAGCCAATAACCTCATGTTTACAGTTTCTTTCAATTTCCCAACAAATTTCAAGCATTTCATAACATACACAGAGTTTACTAAATACATTAGGCCAATAAATAGTTCAACCAGCCCCAAAACCCGGAGCAACATGTCATGGGCATCTAAGGAAAATAAGCCAAAGGTATACTATTATAATAAAAACCCTCTGAATAAATAGCTAGATATAACAAGAAGGGAAAACAGAGATTGTTGCGGATGCTGAACAGCTACCTCTATATCCCGCACTCCGGCTCCGGACGGAATAGACGACTAATGCTCGGTATCTGCACCTGAATCTGCACACAGGGGTGCAGAGAGTAATATGAGTATGCCAACTCAGTAGAAATGAAAATAAATCAAGTCTAAGTGGCAAGAAATCACATAGAAATCAATGTCATCAATTCACAATATGCACATCCTTTCTTTCAAACAGTATAAACATAGATATATGATATCATCATTCCTTAAACCATTTCAGAAAAATCCTTCGAAACATGTATATTTTCAACAACTTCAAACCGAAAGATTTAGTATGAAAATGAAATGAAATAGAGGCCCCTCGGGCAAAACATATTTCATACGTTCAGAGTGATATTAATAAAATCATAAGTAGCCCCTCGGGCAAAAACATGTATCATAATCAGCCCCTCGGGCATACCTCACCATCACTCGTAATCAGTCACTCAGAACCTCACATTCACTCAGCACCTCACATTCACTCATGCCTCCCAATCACTCGGCACTCAGCACTCGGTGCGCTCACTGGGGGTGTGTGCAGACTCCGGAGGGGCTCCTTCAGCCCAAGCGCTAATATCAAGCCACCTCGTGGCGTATCATATCCTCACAATCAGGCCCTCGGCCTCACTTAGCAGGACCTCTCAAAAAAAGCCCCTCGGGCGAATCAGTAAAATAGGGTACTCGACCCAAAACATCATTTTTAAATCTCAAAGTAGTGTAAATCAGGCTGAGTTCAAAAACAGTAAGCACAATGTGGCTAAGTGAAATCATCAATAAATAGTGAGGAATAACAGCAGTAAAAAGCCCCCAAGGGGTCTAAACACATCGGCACGAGGCCCCAAACACGGCTTATAGCCCAAATATTTCAACAATCTTTAGAACATAATTTAACATAAGGTTTTGAGTAAAATATGCAACTCGTTAGTTGCCGCGGAGTGGACCTAGTTCAATCCAAAAATCCGTGTGCGCCACATACTCGTCATCCAACATGTGCGCCATTCTAAAATCAGTGAGAAATACGTAGTCCTGGGTTTCATACCCTCAGGACAAGATTTATAACCATTACTTACCTCTACCGGGCCACAACACTAGTCTGTTATGCTCTTGCCCCTCAAATTGTCTCCCGATTGCTCCGAATCTAGCCAAAATCAGTTTAACATCATTAATATATACTAAAGGAACACAGCCCAATCGAAAACTATCAAATTATACAAGAATCTCGAAATTCGGCCAAACCCGAGCCCCAGGACCACGTCTCAGAATTCGATAAATTTTACATCACTAGAAACCTCGTCCTCCCACGATTATACACATACCAAAAACACCACAATCGGACCACAAATGCCTACCCAAAGTGCCAAAAGAATTTTCCAATCCTCCCCCCTTTCTTCCCAACCTTTTCCTACTTTAATCCTACAATTTACAAGCCTAATCCGAAACAAATAGCATAGAAACGATTTTAATAACCCGAGAACTTACCTTCACTCAAGAACCACAAATTCCCTCTTCAATTTTCCTTCAAAAAAGCTCCAACCGCATGCAACAATGGTGGAATGAACTCATGGAGGCCTCTTTTATACTGTTCTACCCAGCATTTCCGCACCCGCTGACACTTAATCACACCTGGGGACCCGCACCTGCGGTCCTAGGTGCGCACCTGTGCAATTCCACTAACGGACCAATTCTCGCTCCTGCGGCCACTTCTCTTTTAAGCCGCAGGTGCGGCCATCTCTTCGCACCTGCGGATTTCCCTTTCCTAGCCTCCTTTCGCACCTGCGCATGACCTTTCGCACCTGCGATGTCGCATCTGCGGCTACCCCTCCGCAGGTGCGGCCAACACCAGAAACTTACACCAGCAGCTATTTGCTGCAATTTCCAAGTTCAAAACTCCGCCAACCATCCGAAATTAATCCCGAGCCCCTCGAGGCCCCAACCAAATATACCAACACACCCCATAGCATTATTCCAACTTAGTCGAGCCTTCGAAACACAAAATACAACACGAAAATACCAAAATTACATCAAATTCAAGCCTATGAACTTTGAAACTTCCAAATTTCGCCAACTACGTCGAAACCAACCAAAACACCTCCGATTGACCTGAAATTTTTCACATACCCAAAATGACATTACGGACCTGCTCCAACTTTTGGAATCCCATTCCGACCCCGATAGCCTATTTTCCACTGCCGATCGGAATTCGCCAAAAACTAACTTTCGCCAATTCAAGCCTAATTCTACGCCGGACATCACAACTTCATTCCAAAAACACTCCTAAGCTCCAAATCACCTAAAGAAGCTATCCGAGCCATAAAATCCGCATTCCGAGGTCGTTCACCAATAAGTCAAGTCTCAGCTGAATTTTTTAACTATTAGGCTACTTTAAGAGATTTAATGCCTCAATTCTCACCATGACCACTCCGGACCCAAACCAACTGACCCAACACAACAAAAACAGGCTAACAAAATATGACAATGTAGAAATGGGAAAAACGGGGTGAATCTCACGGAACGACCGGCCGGGTCGTTACATCCTCCCCCTCTTAAATAAACGTTCGTCCTCGAATGGGTCTAGAAACATACCTGGAGTCTCGAATAAGTGAGGATATCTGTCCTGCATCTCCTGCTCTGTCTCCCAGGTGGCATCCTCCACCGGCTGCCCACTCCATTGAACCTTCACTGAAACTATATCCTTAGACCTCAGCTTCCTGACCTGTCGACCCAAAATAGACACTGGCTCTACCTCATATGACATATCACCCTCGAGCTGAACTGTGCTGAAGTCCAAAACATGAGACGGGTCACTAAAATACTTCCGGAGCATCGAAACAAGGAACACCAGATGAATACCCGATAAACTGGGAGACATAGCAAGCCTATAAGCCACATCTTCAACCCTCTGAAGCACCTCAAATGGCCCAATGAACCTGGGACTCATCTTCCCCCTCTTCCCGAATCTCATAACACCCTTCATGGGCGACACCTTCAGCAACACGGTATCCCCAACCATGAAAACACATCTCGGACCTTCCGGTCCGCATAACTCTTCTGCCTAAACTGCATCATGTGAAGCTGCTCCTGAATCAACTTCTCTTTACTCATCGCATCCTGAACCAAGTTTGTGCCCAATAGCCTAGCCTCGCCCGGCTCAAACCAACCAACTGGAGATCTGCACCTCCTACCATATAAAGCCTCATACGGATCCATCTGGATACTCGACTGATAGCTGTTACTATATGCAAACTCCGCTAGTGGCAGAAACTGGTCCCACGAACCACCAAAGTCAATCACACAAGCACGCAACATATCCTCAAAAATCTGAATGGTACGCTCCGACTGCCAGTCGGTCTGAGGATGAAACGTTGTGCTCAACTAGACTTAAGTACCCAACTCTCTCTGCACGGCTCTCCAAAACTGAGATGTGAACTGAGTACCTCTGTCGGAAATGATAGAAACTGGAACCCCATGCAATCGGACAATCTCCCTGATATAAATCTCAGCTAACCTCTCCGAAGAATAAGTAGTACCAATAGGAATGAAGTGCACGGACTTGGTCAGCCAATCCACAATAATCCATATAGCATCAACCTCCTCAAAGTCCGTGGGAGTCCAACTACAAAGTCCATGGTGATCCGCTCCCACTTCCACTCCGAAATATCAAATCTCTGAAACAATCCACCTGGTCGCTGGTGCTCATACTTGACTTGTTGACAGTTGAGACACCGAGCCACAAACTCCACAATATCTTTCTTCATCCTCCTCCACCAGTAATGTTGCCTCAAATCCTGATACATCTTTGCGGCACCCGGATGGATGGAATACCGCGAATTATGGGCCTATGCTAGAATCAAATCTCGAAGCCCATATACATTGGGCACGCAAATCCGGCCTTGCATCCTCATGACCCCATCATCACAAATAACCAAATCCCGGGCATCACCACAACGGACCCTGTCCTGAAGAACAAGCAAATGTGGATCATCATACTGGCGTGCTCTAATCTGATCGTAAAGAGAAGACCCGGAGGCTACACAAGCCAACATCCGTGGGGGCTCTGATAGATCCAATCTCACCAACCGACCTGCTAAGGCCTGAACATCAAGGGCTAATGCTGCTCTGCTACTGGAAGGTAGGCTAGACTCCCCAAACTCTCTGCTCTGCGACTCAGGGGATCAGCCACTACATTGGCCTTCCCCGGATGATATAAGATAGTGAGGTCATAATCCTTGAGAAGCTCTAACCATCTCATCTAACGCAAATTCAAGTCCTTCTGCCTCAGCAGATACTGCAAACTACGATGATCAGTGAAAATCTCACATTGCACTCCATACAAATAATGCCGCCAAATCTTCAAGGCATGAACAATGGCAGCTAACTCAAGATCGTGCACTGGATAATTCTTCTCGTGCACCTTCAACTGTCTAGACGCGTAGGCAATCACCCTATCGTCCTGCATCAATACTGCTCCCAAACCAACTCTAGAAGCATCACAATAGACTGTGTAAGAACCCGAACCAGTAGGAGAAACTAGAACTGGAGCTGTGGTCAATGCTGACTTGAGCTTCTGAAAGCTCTCCTCAAACTCATCAGACCATCGGTAATGGGGCACCCTTCTGGGTCAATCTGATCAAAGGCGAAGCAATAGAAGAGAATCCCTCCACAAAGCGACGGTAATATCCCGCCAAACCAAGGAAACTCCTAATCTCTGTAGCTGAGGACGGTCTGGGCCAACTCCGCACCGCCTCTATCTTCTTCGGATCAACCTGAATACCCTCACTAGACACCACGTGACCCAAGAAAGCTATCGAATCAAGCCAAAACTCACACTTGGAGAATTTTGCATGAAGCTTCTCCTCCCTCAACCTCTGTAACACAACTCTCAAACGCTGAGCATGATCTTCCTGGCTACGAGAATAAACCAGGATGTCATCAATGAACATAATGACGAAAGAATCAAGGTAAGGCTGATACACACTGTTCATCAATTGCATGAACGCAACTGGGGAATTGGTCAGCCCAAATGACATAACCAAGAACTCATAATGACCATATCTGGTCCTGAAAGCAGTCTTCGGAATGTGAGAATCCCGAATTTTCAACTGATGATACCCAGATCTCAAGTCAATCTTGGAAAACACTCTAGCTCCCTGAAGCTGGTCAAATAAATCATCAATGCAGGGCAAGGGATACCGGTTCTTCACCGTAACTCTGTTCAGCTGACGATAATCAATACACATACGCATGGACCCATCCTTCTTCTTCACGAACAACACCGGTGCACCCCAAGGTGACACACTAGGCCGAATGAACCCTTTATCCAGGAGTTCCTGAACCTGCTGCTTCAATTCCTTTAGCTCCTCTGGTGCCATACGATAAGGTGGAATAGAAATAGGCTGGGTGCCTGACGCTAAGTCAATACCAAAATCAATATCCCTGTCAGGTGGCATAGCTGGCAGGTATGCAGGAAACACATCCGGAAATTCACGGACCACAGGAACTGAATCAATAGTGGGAGTCTCACCACTGACATCCCTCACAAAGGCCAAATAATATAAACACCCTTTCTCAACCATGCGCTGAGCCTTTAGGTAGGAAATCACCCTACTAGGCATACACTCAGAAGAACCTCTCCACTCAACCCTCGGACACCCTAGCATAGCTAAGATCACGGTCTTAGCGTGACAATCAAGAACAACATGGCATGGAGATAACCAATCCATGCCCAATATCACATCAAAATCGACCATGCTGAGTAACAGTAGGTCCACTGGAGTCTCCAGACCCCCAATAGATATCATGCACGACCGATACACACGGTCCACAATAACAGTATCGCCCACCGGAGTCGACACATGAACAGAGGTGACTAGAGACTCACGGGGCACATCTAGAAAACGGGCATGAAGAAACATAGGAATATGTAGAACCAGGGTCAAATAAAGCCAAGGCATCTTGGCAACAGAATGAGACAATACCTTCGATCACGGCATCTGAGGCAATAGCATCTGGCCTAGCTGGAAATGCATACATGCGAGCCTGACCTCCCTCTGCTCGACCTCCCCCTCTAGGGCAGCCTCTGGCTGACTGATTACCACCCCTGGCTGCCTGGGCGGGTGGTGAAGTAACTGGAGTTGAAGTCAAGGGCTGGCCCCTCTGCTGAGAAAATCCACCAGAATGGCGAGGAAACTGCCTCCACACGTGCCCGAACTCTCCACACTCAAAACAACTCCCTGGAGCTGGAGGAGGGAGCTGATAGAAACCCCGAGCACCCGAACGGCCACTGGAAGACTCATGCATAGGAGAACTCTAAATTGGGGGTGCTCGATCTGTACTCTAAGATGGGAGGGCACCAAATGAAGTACGGCATGACTGAGAACCACGGGGACCATGCCCCGAAGATGCACCACTATATGCTGGGCAGCCTGACTGAGGAGGCCTAAATGAACGGCCCCTACCCTGCTGAAACTGCCCCCTGAAGGGAGCACCACTAGAACTTCCCGAACCACGAGGCCTCTTGGCCTCCCTCTCTTCCCGCTCCTAGCGGTGAACAGACTCAATATCTCAAGCTATGTCAACAACCTGCTTGAATGAAGCACCCGATACTCTCTCTCGAGTCATAAATAGTCAAAGATGATAAGAAAGACCATCTGCAAACCTCATCACCCTCTCCCTATCAGTAGGGAAAATCTCAGAAGCATGCCTAGCCAACTCGGAAAACCTCATCTCGTACTGAGTAACTGATAACTCTCCCTAGCGCAGCTACTCAAACTGCATGTGCTGCTCCTTTCTCTGGGACTGAGGAATATACTTCTCCAAAAAGATCGTGGAGATCTGCTGCCAGGTGAGAGGTGCTGAACCAACCGGCCTACGCCTCTTGAATGACTCCCACCAAGTAAAGGCAGCACCTGCAAACTAAAATATAACAAATGAGACCCCACTGGTCTCCAAAATACCCGCAATACGTAGTATCCTCTGGCACTTATCTAGAAACCCTTGGTCACCCTCGCCCTCTGTACCGCTGAAAGTCGGAGACTGAAGTCTGTTGAACCTCTCCAACCTGCGCTGCTCGTCCTCGGGCATAGCAGGGACCACATAATCCTGGACCGGAGCAACTAGTTGAGCTGGGGCTGCTCCCGGTGCCTGAATACCCCGTGCAGTCTGCGCAGGTGCTCAGGCAATAGGAGTCTGATTGCCTCCCTGGGCTTGAGTTGTGGTGGCAGTAGAAGACATGGCGACTGCCTGAGCCAAACTGGTGCACACTGTCAATATCTGAGACAGGGTCTCCTGAAGACCCGGAATAACCATAGGCACTGCCGGTGCCTGAGCCTGTCCTGCTGGAACACCATCGGCGGGAACCGGATCCTGATCGATAGGGGGATCATGTGGTACTGTCTCGGCTACTGCGCGGGCTGGCCCCTTACCTCTACCACGGCCTCGACCGCGGCCTCGACCTCTCGCTGGTCTCGCTGGCGTCTGGTCACTTTGATCGGTATGGCGTGTCCTCACCATCTGTGAGAGAATGGAACAATGTACGTTCAGATTTAAAGAATCAATAGATTAGCACGAAAGAGTTAAAGAAAGATAGAAATGTTTCCTAAAAGTTCGGCATCCTCTCGAAGATAAGTACAGACGTCTCCGTACCGATCCGCAAGACTCTACTAAACCTGCTCATGACCGTTGAGTCCTATGTAACCTAGGTTGTGATACCAAAACTGTCACGACCCCAAATCCTAATCTGGTCGTGATAGCGCCTATCGTGGAACTAGGCTAGCCAATAACCCCATGTCTACAGTTTCTTTCAATTTCCCAACCAATTTCAAGCATTTCATAACATATACAGAGTTTACTAAATACATTAGGCCAATAAGCAGTTCAACCATCCCTAAAACCCGGAGCCAACATGTCATGAGCATCTAAGAAAAATAAGCCAAAGGTATACTATTATAATATAAAACCTCCGAATAAATAGCTCGATACAACAAGAAGGGAAAACAGAGATTGTTGCGGACGCTGAACAGATACCTCTATATACCGCACTCCGGCTTCGCACGGAATAGACGGCTAATGCTCGGTATCTGCACCTGAATCTGCACACAAGGGTGCAGGGAGTAATGTGAGTATGTCAACTCAGTAGTAATGAAAATAAATCAAGTCTAAGTGGCAAGAAATCACACAGAAATCAATGTCATCAATTCACAATATGCACAACCTTTCTTTCTAATAGTTTAAATATAGAGATATGACATCATCATGCCTTAAACCATTTCAGAAAAATCCTTCAAAACATGTATATTTTCAACAACTTCAAACCGCAAGATTTAGTATGAAAATGAAATGAATCATATAGAGGCCCCTCGGGCAAAACATATTTCATAAGTTCATACTGAAAGTAGTAAAATCATAAGTAGCCCCTCGGGCAAAAACATATATCATAATCAGCCCCTCGGGCATGCCTCACAGTCACTCATAATCAGCCCCTCGGGCATACCTCACCATCACTCGTAATCAGTCACTCAGCACATCACATTCACTCAGCACCTCACAGTCACTCATGCCTCCCAATCACTCGGCACTCGGCACTCGGTGCGCTCACTGGGGGTGTGTGCAGACTCCGGAGGGGCTCCTTCAGCCCAAGAGCTAATATCAAGCCACCTCGTGGCGTATCATATCCTCACAATCAGGCCCTCGGCCTCACTCAGCAGAACCTCTCAAGAAAAGCCCCTCGGGCGAATCAGTAAAACATGGTACTCGACCCAAAACATCATTTTTAAATCTCAAAGTAGTGTAAATCAGGCTGAGTTCGAAAACAGTAAGCACAATGTAGCTGAGTGAAATCATCAATAAATAGTGAGGAAAAACAGCAGTAAAAAGCCCCCAAGAGGTCTAAAAAGATCGGCACGAGGCCCCAAACACGGCTTATAGCCCAAATATTTCAACAATATTTAGAACATAATTTAACATAAGGTTTTGAGTAAACTATGCAACTCGTTAGTTGCCGCGGAGTGGACTTAGTCCAATCCAAAAATCTTTGCGCGCCACATACTCGTCATCCGACATGTGCGCCATTCTAAAATCAGTGAGAAATAAGTAGTCCGGGGTTTCATACCCTCAGGACAAGATTTATAACCATTACTTACCTCTACCAGGCCACAACACTAGTCCCCTATGCTCTTGCCCCTCAAATTGGCTCCCGATTGCTCCGAATCTAGCCAAAACNNNNCTCGGGTTATTAAAATCAGTGAGAAATAAGTAGTCCGGGGTTTCATACCCTCAGGACAAGATTTATAACCATTACTTACCTCTACCAGGCCACAACACTAGTCCCCTATGCTCTTGCCCCTCAAATTGGCTCCCGATTGCTCCGAATCTAGCCAAAACTAGTTTAACATCATTAATATATACTAAAGGAACACAACCCAATCGAAAAATATCAAATTATACAAGAATCTCAAATTTTGGCCAAACCCAAACATCAGGCCCATGTCTCGGAATTCAATAAATTTTACATCACTAGAAACCTCATCCTCCCATGATTCTACACATACCAAAAACAACACAATCGGACCATAAATGCCTACGCAAATTGCCAAAAGAATTTTTCAATCCTCCCCCCATTCTTCCCAACCTTTTCCTACTTTAATCTTCCAATTTACAAGCCTAATCCGAACAAAATAGCATAGAAACGATTTTAATAACCCGAGAACTTACCTTCACTGAAGAACCACGAATTCCCTCTTCAATTTTCCTTCAAAAGAGCTCCAACCGCATGCAAAATTGGTGGAATGAAAAAAATTTCACGGAGGCCTCTTTTATACTGTTCTGTCCAGCATTTCCGCACCTGCTGAAAATTTATCGCACCTGCGGTCCCAGGTGCGCACCTGCGCAATTCCACTAACGGACCAATTCTCGCACTCGTGGCCACTTCTCCGCACTTGCGGCTTCGCAGGTGCGGCCATCTCTTCGCACCTGCGGATTTCCCTTGCCTAGCCTCCTTTCGCACCTGCGACGTCGAACCTGCGGCTATCCCTCCGCAGGTGCGGCCAACACCAGAAACTTACACCAGCAGCTATTTGCTGCAATTTCCAAGTTCAAAACTCCGCCAACCATCCGAAATCAATCTCGAGCCCCTCCGGGCCCCAACCAAACATACCAACACACCCCATAGAATTATTCCAACTTAGTCGAGCCTTTGAAATACCAAAAACAACACGAAAACACCAAAATTACATCAAATTCAAGCCTATGAACTTTGAAACTTCCAAATTTCGCCAACTACGCCGAAACCAACCAAAACACCTCCGATTGACCTGAGATTTTGCACACATACCCAAAATGAGATTACGGACCTGCTTCAACTTTCGGAATCCTATTCCGACCTCGATAGCCTATTTTCCACTGCCGACCTGAATTCGCCAAAAACTAACTTTCGCCAATTCAAGCCTAATTCTACACCGGATATCACAACTTCATTCTGAACACACTCCTAAGCCCCAAATCACCTAAGGAAGCAATTTGAGCCATAAAATCCGCATTCCGAGGTCGTTCACCAATAAGTCAACTCTCAGTTTACTTTTTCAACTATTAGGCTACTTTAAGAGACTTAATGCCTCAATTCTCACCATGACCACTCGGGGCCCAAACCAACTGACCCAACACAACAAAAATAGACTAGCAAAATATGACAATGCAGAAATGGGGAAAACATGGTAAATCTCATGGAACGACCGATCGGGTCATTATATATATATAATCTGAATCTCAAGAGCTATCCTGCTCACATAACATCATCACTACGCAGAACCTCAACATATAAGAATTTACCGAGCCACCTTCACAACTCACACGACACAATAGAATATTACCTTAAATGAACGAAGACGGAACAACATCTGATATTCTAATATCCCTCCGAGAGAAGCGCCATACAGAAACGAACACCTCTGACTCACATGGAGCCTATAATCATATTTAAATCCATTCACAACCTTCAAGCCGATTCCGCTCGCACCGAGCTAGGCTAATAGCCTTACCTGGGTCCATAATAACCCATTTTTTCTCATAAAATGCAAGAACAACCATCATAGCCAGAGAAAAACCCCTACATCCGCAACCAAATGAACCGAGCACCCTCCAGGCATAAACTCTCAAATAAACAATATTATACTTCGTTATACTTGGTCTGGATCTTCAATCAATTAAGTGATTACATGTCACACTCATACGATCTTCGCGTGGAATACACTTTCACGACCTCATGCACTAGCTAACAAGTCTGCACCTCCATACCACGGTCACACAAATGTTGTAAAGCATACCAAGAAATCTGCAACCAGAACGTAAGGCTTCTTACACAACCACCGATCTCAGGTGATGCTGAAGACAATACCAGCTTACTTTAAACATCCAAATCTCTTTCCTTGCTCATCCGAGCTCATGACATCCTTGTCAACACTGAACCGCAACCTTGATCCTTACCTCAAATTTCATACTGCTCACTGCACCTAACATGCCAATATGAAATAGCACAAGAATTCCATCATAACTCCTGAACCACTATTAGGGCGAACACTTTATCACATAGAAACCTTTTATTTAACTTAATTTAAGAGAACCATAACGACACACGAGTGAATTCTCATAATCATAAAACTTGCAAATCCTTAGGTAATAGTCTATGCCACCATAATCCTTCCGGGATCCGTCTACACATGACAGGCCATTTCCCCCCATGGCTGACCATCTAACTTTTCCAAATTTCCATTACTCCCGTCATTCTCAAACTCCACCTCTGCAGGACATAACTGATTCACCCGAATACCTCAAACTGAAACTGATACGACACATAGCCTCGCACTCAACTTATCAATAGAAGACATCCCCCACTTTGCTCAAGCCATAGATCAAGATGAACAATAACTCACAATGCCCATACGCTAACACCGCCACAATACCGCAGTGAGATTCAATTAAACCTTCCCAAAGCTCATATAACACGACCCATCTTATACCATAATCCAATTCGCACTCACCTTAGAAATGATGATAACTCCAAATCAACACATAGCAACTCAATTCGCACTCACTTCGAGCGACTCCATTCCACGAGACTACTTTGTCTCTAAGCCCATGAACCGTTTCATGCTCTCCTTGCACGCATATTCACATCTTCGACGTGTATACGCATTCCGATAACCTTCTATGAACCCTAAGTCATTTTCTCCTTTTTCCTCCAAATGCTACCCTGCACGCTGAGGATAACATAGAACAGTCCAACCATATTCTCTTTCTCAAAATTCCGCTGTAAAAGCTCGATTCGTAACCATACTGTGGGCTTGAAATCCTTAGACACCACATTCTGACCTTCGAATTTACTAGGACTGTTGTTGAGAGTCACCCAATCTGGCTTGGTCCCGAATATAATCAACTCCACGGATTCGCTGGCACCTGAACACCCATCTTGAATAAGCACTCGACTGAATCACTTCCCTTGAACATTACCTCTGTACTAAGCGTAAATCCTAAATCTTTCCAAAGCCTAAACCTGATTCAATAAGGCCAATCTTTGCACACATTTATCAAATCCTATGCTCAATTACTACTCATATACTCTTCCCTTAGCTATAATAACCCACAAACATGCCGATAACCAGAATTTTTCACCAATGGATAACCATACAACCCAATCGTAGGCGGTGGAACTCTGCCACTTAGCCTGAAGCCGCTATTACACAGATATGGAACTCACCAAGAATATTCCTTCATTGTTGACATGATCCTGCATAACCAACTCGCCAAATTCCTTGAAATACTTCTGTTAGCATTTCACAAGCACTTTGAGTCATTAACCACGTTCTCATATCCGACCTCTTGCTGAGTAGTCAATAAAATCCCTCGCAAAAACTCTGTCAATCACGCAACCACTAACTTTCTCGCAGAAGATAACCCACCTGCAAAAATTATCAACGGACACCTTCCAACGACGATGTACTGCACAATCTCTATGACATCAATACCCCGTCCTACACCCTTTCTCATTTACCAACTTTACCAGTCCGACCGCTCCTCGTGGACATCTACTAAATGCGCGACAATATCTTCTAATTCACAGCTATGTTGCATCCTTCTTTATATCGAACAACTCCTCTCTGTTGTATCCAATCTTCCGCTGAAATAGCCAATATTTCAATTTAAGCCCGTGGACCCAATCACCGTCCACTAAAATTCTCAAATCGCTCCAAACTTCTCCACAAGATGTGCAACTATCTTACCATAGAACTCATATGCCATGCTGCCATTCTCCCACTTTGGTCAAACTCATTCCTTTAAGCGACTGCTCGACTTCCGCTTCTTACACCTGGCCTTCTAGAAATTTAACCCTTGTCTGACATTTCCCACATGTCTTTCCTCATCGTATGCTGCCCAGTTGTTGCCTCCAATAAATATCATTCCCTGTACCACTTAAACCAGCAGATCACCACAACTTCAAAACTCTCTGAAGATCATCTTCCTCGAGCCGCCTACATTAGAAATACTTATTCACTCTTGAACCACCGCACACCACGATCTCTGATAGTCGCTTCTTCGATATTACTTCACATTACTCTGACCCAATGCAACCGAAGAAACCCCAGCACCGACAAACTTAACACATCCTATTCGTCAAAGACGGCGATGCCACATCACAGATGAACACTCCACTTCACCTGAAAACACCCAGCCTCATTACTCTATCAACCCAAACTCGAACAATTCTAGTCCAATTGCCCTTTCTCCGCCGGAAATAAAATACTGAAATCTCGGAACCACGCTCTGTGAAGACCTACTTTCAAGACATTCGTTGCCCCGACATATGGGCAAGCATCATATCAATACCGCGCGATAACCAATCATAAGCATCATGGCAAATCTGTGCATAACCTCAAAGCTCTCAGAAGTGTAGCTACCGAGCTGAAACAACATAATATCCTTTCGGAGAGCAACGACAATAGCCCCAACCAACTGTGCATGGAAAAACCTCATGCACCATATCTGTAGCACCATTACAATTCCTCAAATTCTCAATTTTTAGCAAGCGCTTCGTGTCGTGTAAGATTGAGTAGGAAGAAACGTAGGCATAAGTCTCAAAGGAATCAAACCGCATGATAAGGAATCAAGAAGTGAAGTACTCCTAACAGCCCTATAGCCTCTTGAAGATAAGTACAGACGTCTCCATACCGATCCGCAAGACTCTACTAGACTTGCTCATGACTCGTGAGGCCTAAGGGAACCTAGTGCTATGATACCACATTGTCACGACCCAAAATCTTCTAAGGTCGTAATGACGCCGGACACCATTGTCATGCTAGCCAACACTCAATAGATAATTAAAATTCTTATTTTAGTATTCTGAAATCGTTACTTTTCCTTTCATTATAACTCTCCCGGGTCACCCAAAACCCGCTCAGAACATACGCCCAAGTCCGAAATCATCATACGAACATGCTGGAACCTTCCAATCCTGATTCTGAGGTCGTTTACTCAAAAATCCAATCTTAGTCAATTCTTCCAACTTAAGGCTTCCGAAATGAGAACTTTCTTTCCAATTCGACCCTGAACTTCAATTCCGACAACACCTACAAGTCATAATACCTTAGATGAAACTGCTCATGGCCTCAAACCACCAAACGTCGCGTTAGATCTCAAAACGACTGGTCAGGTCGTTACAATATGTAATATTTTTATTATTTATAAATTATATTTTATAAATTATTTTAAATAATTTTCACATATTTAATTTCATAGCCCAATCCTAAGCTAATTTTCAGACCAAAAATAAGCCCAAGGCATCTGGCCCATTAATTTTACTCTTCAGAAGCCCAAGCCAAACGACCCTATTCACCTAACCCAATCGCGACCCGCCTTACAATCCGCCCCGATTCCCCTTTAATCATGGTCTTTGATCTTAGATGATCAACGGTCCACAACATCCATTCCCCTTTCTTTATATCTCCCTAACCCAAACCCTAGAGGCAAATCCCTTGCCCAGCCACCTCCATTTTCTCTCGTCTCTCTTCCTCCCTCCTTCAGAAGCCCTATTCGCCTTCCCCAATCTTCTCCAAATCCGATGAAGTCATGGATTTCTTCTGTGATTTACTTACCTTGTATGAATTATCTCATTGTTTCTTACAAGACTATGGTATTACATAATACTTGCCTCATTTTTGGCAAGTACCAATCTTCCGAATCAAGAGAAATCATATATTCTCCTCAAGATTCAGACGGTTTCTCGTCTATATACGTCCATAGCAAGATCTTACGGGTTCGATCTGACAAGATTCTTTGGCCAATATGTGATTCCAGGCAAAATTAGGGTTTGTATGATTTTTCTCCTAATTTGGTTCTTAATCGATTCCGCATGCTCTTCTTTCCTTATTTATGTTTGATTAATTGTGTTTCCTTGTTTGGATGTTTGATTTTGGCCACTATATAAACCCCCTTCCATGTTTCCCTAATGAACCTTAACAACTACAGCTACTCTCTTACTCTCACTTATCTTATACTACGCTGAGGGTGTGTTTGGTACGAAGGAAAATATTTTTTAATTTTTCCATGTTTGGTTGGTTTAAATATTTTGGAAAATATTTTTCTCATGAACTCAAAATGTTTTGCCTATCAAAAGAAGGGAAAACATTTTTCAAAACTCTTTACCAACCTTCATCTCATTCCACTTCCCCACCAACCCACCCCCATACCCTCAACGCATCCAACT
>ML417957.1:5455-22708 GCA_005239525.1 Nicotiana knightiana | reverse complement strand
CCCTCGCCCCACCCCACCCACATCCCATCCAAAATAAAAATATTATTAATAGTACTTTCTTTTGATGTTATAGATAGAGAATATTTTTTGTTTTCATTTCAACAAATGAGTATTTGTTTTCACGATATAAAAGAAGCTTTTTTCTTTTATTTTAACAAAAAAAGTTCTTTCTTTTCATGACGTAGAAAAAATATTTTCTTTCATTTCAACAAAATGATGTAGTAAAAGTATTTTCTTTTATTTCAACTAAGAGAGTATTTTCTTTTCATGATGTAGATAGAATATTTTCTTTCATTTTAACAAAATGATGTAGTAAAAAGTATTTCTTTTATTTCAACAAAAAAAGTACTTTCTTTTCATGATATAGAAAAAATAATTTCTTTTATTTCAACAAAAAGAGTATTTTCCTTTCATGATGTAGAAAAAGTATTTTTTTTTTCATTTAAACAATTGAGTATTTTATTTTCATGTTGTAGAAATAGTACTTTCTTTTCCAACAAAAAAATAATATTTCCTTTTGTTATGGAGCACAAATTTCAACGTGATTTTTGCGTAAAAAGGTAAAGCAACACATTAGTTTTTTTGGGTTTGTGTGAATTTTTAGAAGAATAATTAAATTGTTGAATAAAATAGAGTCATGAAAATGTTGGGTATTTGGGAAGGGGGGAGCACAGTAAACATAGGGACTTGGGGGAAGGAGGTAAGAAGAGTAGCATAAAAAATTATTTTCTAAAATATTTTCTATTCTCTAACCAAACACTAAAATATTTTCTGAAAAAAAGTTTTCACTCCCCAACCAAACAAGGGAAAATAAGTGATAAAACTACTCATTTCCATGAAAATATTTTCCATGAAAAACATTTTCCTTCGTACCAAAACACACCCTGAAAGTTAACCAGAATTCATTTATTGGACCATTCTCAGTGTGAGCACTTTCCCGGGTTCATCTTAAACCCTTGGGAACTTTGACGCACTGAGATTCTTGGGTTCTACTACTCATTTTGCCACTGAAGACTGAGATATTGCTGAAATTGTTCTTCTTATTTACTTGTTTGTCAATTAGTAACTAGTAAGTCCTTTGACCTTCGCAGTTTCATCTTTTGTCTGTGTTCATGAACTCCTGTGAACCTATGTGTTACCATGCTATCTCTGTTTACAATCCTATTTTGTGATTTTAAAATTCTTCTAACACAAGAACTCGCCTTGTTTGCCTACTATTTTCTTGAGCCTGTCTACATGCCTTACTCGAGATTCTTGTGAGAAACCAGTTAGTTTCCTTAAATGTGTTCATATGCATTGCTCCTACAAGGTCATTCATGTGTAGCCCGTTAACTTCCTCAGTGATCATGTAATTTTTGAATGTTATTACTACCTGAACCTCTAAGACAAGTATGACATGTTTTCTGTAACACTAATATGTGGTCTTTGACCTGCTCAATCCTGTGTTTCTAAGTGTTTCCCAAGACTTTCCAAGGTGGATCCCAATATTTAGCCTCTCCTTGCATATAGTCAATTGGCACTAAGCTTGATAGTTACCTATCTTGTTAACCTAGGGTTGATATTTTCATGAATTCTAATGTCTACTTATCTTGTTCACCTAGAATTAACATGTTCTTCTACCTACTATAAGTTCCTTAAAATCTTGTGCTATAGTTAAGTTTCATATCCAACTAAGAACCTTCACCAAACTGTGCTACAAGTATGTTGTGTGAAACCCTCATATGAAGATTGTACTCGACCTTCTTCTTGTCTATGATTCTTCTATGCTTCTGTAACGACCCGACCGGTTGTTTTGCGTATTCGGACCCTGTTAATAGGACTTCCCGTATCGGCTTTTAGTGATTCAGTACTGGTGGGGACGGGTGGTTCGGGATTCGGAAGTGTATAGAGTAATATAGGAACACTTGGTTCCTTAAGATTGGCTTTTAAGGCCAAGTTTGACTTCGGTCAACATTTTGAGTAAACGACCTTGGAATCGAGTATCGCCAATTCTAGTAGCTTTGTATGATGACTTCGGACTTGCGCGCATGGCCGGAATGAATTTTGGAAGACCCGGGAGCGTTTCGACGCCAACTAGCAAAAATAGAGCTTCCTTAAGTTCATAATTTGGTTTGGAATGTGTTTTTGTGTTATCGAGGTCCGAACGGAATTTCGAGACTGGGAATAGTTCCGTTATGTCATTTATGACTTGCTTGCAAAATTTTGTGTCATTCCAAGTAGTATAGGTTGGTTCGGCGCATTGAAACCGAATTCAAGAACTTGAAGTCTTAAGCTTGATTCAGGGGTTTTGAGGAGTGATTTGAGTTTTAGCATTGTTTTGGGTGTTCCGAAGGCTCGAGCTAGTCCGTAATATGATTTAGGACTTGTTGGTATAATTGCACGGGGGCTCGAGTGGGCCTAGGTGCCTCCCAAACACCAAACAGGGTCTGGTCTGACCGCAGGTGTGGTTGCCCAGATTGCAGGTGCGAGACCGCCTTGCGACCCATAAGGGAGAAGTCCCAGATCGTAGGTGCGGACCCTTCTCCGTAGGAGCGGGTCCGCTGGTGCGGAAACCCCTCCGCAGATGCGATTCCCAATCCCTTTGCCAAATTCCACAGGTGCGGTCCTCGAGCCGCAGGTGCGAGGTCACTGAAGGTAGTGAGCTCATTTAATGCGGGACTTAACCATTTTTCACCATTTCTTCCACACCATAGGCGATTTTGAGAGCTTTCAAGAGGGTATTCGGCCTAGCTACTAAGAGGTAAGTAATTTCCATTTAAATGTTGGTTTATTACATCAATCTTAGGTAGATTAACACCCAATTAGTGTAAATCAAAGGGGTTAGAGTGGAAACCTAGGGTTGATGAACTTTAGAGAAATTCACCACTTTTCCACCATGAAATCATACAAAAATTATATATTAATGATCCTTAGGCTATGGGTGAGTGTTTTCTTCAAAATTTTCCGGAATCCGAGCATATGGGCCCGGGGGTGTATTTTGGGACTTCTTCAAGAATGATGAATTAGCTAAGCTAGTAAGAGAATTTCATACTTTTGAGTGTATATTAACGTATTTATACAACATTTGACTAGTTTTGAGTCCTCGGGTGTAGAGTTTGGAGTTTCGGGCGCGTTCTTGGTCCGAGAAGTAGGTTCGACACGAGGTGAGTCTCCTTTCTAACCTTGTAAGAGGGAATTGTCCCCATAGGTTATTATAAATGATTGAATTATCCTTATTTGCGGGGGCTACGCACTCACAAGGTGGCGAGAGCCCATGCGTAGCTACTACTATGTTATGTTGGGTAGTCTTTAGCACTCACAAGCATGCTTATATGCCTTACTTGTATCCCTGTATGTATTCCTAGTTGATTATTATCCTTGAACTAGTATGAGATAATAGAAGGTTACGTTTACATCTTGATGTTGCCTTAATTCTTGTTTTCCAAGTATAAACTCTATATTTCCTGAATTTCCTGATAATTCTGTGTATGTATACGAGCACCCATGTCGCATGATTCTGAGCGGGGTAGCCTTATATTATGTCAACCGCGTTGCATGATCTATTTGCGAGCGGGGTAATAGATGCATCTATGGTTCGATCCGTTCGACCCTTCGGCAGTGCACATTTAATTTTTGCATCGCTTCGGCCGTACGCCTCGGCATACTATATGCTATGTATTTGACTGAGAGTCTTATTATTATTGTCAAATGAATTGTTCTATGTGGAAGGGGACTTTGGACTTTTATTATAATTGTTATTTGGCACTTGTGAGTAGATGGTAGTTCATATACTTGATATGCCATGTCTACTTGATTTCCATAATTGTTAATCCTGATTAAATCTGTTTAATTATATTGTTGCTAATGACCCTAGTGAGTAATACGTCTACCTCTCGTGACTACTTCTTCGAGTTTAGACGGGATACTCACTGGGTACATATTTGTTTATATATACTCATGCTACGCTCATGTACTTAATTGTATAGGTTCTGAGGCTGGTGCATCCGGTTATCATACCGGAGCGCGATCGTGAGGGCACTCTCTGGATTAGACTACACAGTGAGCTGCTCTTTCTGGCATTCCTCAGCAGCACTATGGAGTTTCTACTTTTTTTTTTTATATTTCTGTCTACCCCTTTCAGACAGATGTATATTTATTTTGTCTACTTTGTATATTCCACTAGTCGCCTGTGGACTTGTGACACTAGGTCTTGTCACACGTAGTTGGTTTTCTAATATTTTGCTATACTTCATATGTTGGCAAACGATCTTTTGAGTTCATTTAATCAAGTTGCATCACTTGACTGTTTTCTTTAATTGATTTCTAAATAAAAAATTTGACGAGTACTTCAAGATCTAAGCAAGTAAAGTAATCTCGCTAGTAAACTGATGTTGGCTTGCCCGACTCCGGTGTTGGGCGCCATCACAACCTGAGTTGGAATTTGGGTCGTGACAACTTCCATCTGGAATTATTTGCATTGATTCTACTTTAAAACGTTATTTGCAGCAGTTTGCTAACTTAGGAAAACCTACTTTGTCACTGTTAATCTTGTTTTTTTCCTACAATTACTTGCTTGTATGTTTCTTTGACACCTTTCAACTTAGCATGGCCCCTTATTATTGGTCGAAACTGTAGCTATTTCAGTTATAAGAACTAAATGTTTAAGTTTTCTACGAGTGGTTATGTTTGGTATCCATTAGCTTAACTACTTCGAACATTTGAACCTGGTATGATGGACCTACCTTTGGTATTGGAGGTTTGAAATACACTATCTGCACCTGGAGTTTGGGCATGTTGTCTGCATGAAGTTCTAAACCTATTTGAAGGCCTATATGTGTTACTAGGTTATACTATATTTGTATTTGGGCCTGCAATTATTCAATGTGGTATGTAATAACTTGTAAAGCTGAATAATGGTGAGATTAGTGAAAGAATGGGGCTGGGGTGTTCTAATGCTTGCATGAATGAGTAGAAAATCTGTCCATAGAGTTTAATTGCTTTGATTGTTACTTGTTTGGCATGCTTAGAAATCATGCCTATAGGGGCCCAAGCACTTTACTTGCTTAACATGTTCTATTCTTGTACACTGTTAGAAAGCATGCCTATAAGAATCTAAGTGCTTCATTTGTTCACATGCCCCACTTCTATACGCTACTAGATAGTATGTCTAGAGTATTCAAACATCATTCGTTATTTGCTCAATTTTCTCTATTGCTATATGTTAGAAATCATGCCTATAGGATCGCGTCAAGTAATAAATACCTACTCCTATTTCTATTCATCTATATACCATGTCTATAAGGCCTTAATTGATTAATTAAATTTCCATTGTTGATGTTCTTCCCACCTAGAAAATATACCTATAGGGATAAAGTATTATAAAAAATCAATTTCAATTGTCAACCGCTAGAAATCCTGCCTATAGAAGGTTATTACTCGCTTTAGACTGCATGATCAACATCGTTAACCCTAGGTTTTTGGACAGGCTTACTGCCTCCTTGAACTAATAATATAGATGTCATGCCCATAGGTTAGTCCAAAAGTCCTAACACTGCCTGCACACTACTGGAAATCAGAATTACCTAGAAATCATGCATATAAGGTTTAACGACTATAATGCTTCTCAACGTTGAAATTGTCTACTACCTAATCTGCCGCGTGTCACGACCCAAAATCCCTAAGGTCGCGATGGCGCCGGACACCATTGTAAGGCAAACCAATCATTTAAATAGTTAAGTTAAATTTCCTGTTTTAGCATTTTTGAAATCATTATCTTTAACTTGTTACGTAATAACTAAACAAAATCCGTTAAGTAAATACGATATTTAAATGTTCCATTTTAGCAAATATATCCCAAACACATTCCAGAAATCGGTGTCACAAGTACATGAGCAATTTCTAAGAATTTATTCAATCATCACAAAGCTTGTCCGAAATATAAATTGGACAAGGAATTTAAAATGAAAATAAATACATTATGAGGGAGACTCTGTCAACTGCGGATCGCCTCCGGATGATGCAGCTCGCCTAAGTCTCCAAATCCGCCACATTGCTATGAAAGTACTTGTGCAATAAAAATGCACATCAAGTGTAGCATGAGTATAAAAACAACATGTACTCAGTAAGTCTCCCACCTAACCTCAGAGAGGTAGTGACAAGAGGTCGAATTAGACACTAGCTAGAGGTCAATTTAGTATATTCGAGTGTGACACTAAGCATGATTATCATAGGCAATTTATTAAAATCAGGAATAAATAATATCAACTCCTTGCACATTTAACGCTTTAAATATCATCATATTAATAATAATTAATCAACATGGGTGATTTAATCAAATTACAAATAATCAACGGGAAGGAACAACTTCTTCCAAAAATTTTAATAACTTTAAATATCTATCATTTCAGTTGACAACTTAAAATTCTAGGCCAGTAATCAGGCAAAAATCACAGCAAATACGCAATAAATATCATGCGCAAGCAATGTCGAGGGTCGAACAGCGTGGACCAACAATAATAAATTGTGCACTGCCGAAGGATCGAACGGCTCGAACCATAGATGCATCTATTTTTTCCCGCTCGTGAATCGATCATGGGACGTGGTCAACATAAAAATAATAAGGCTAGCCTGCTCGCGAATCATACCTGCGACTCAGGTGCTCATATGTACACATATTCACATGATAAACCCGCATTTTTTATCAAGAAAGCAGTTTCTCGGGAAAATGGTAAAATTCTTCTTAAAGTAACATGAACAATAACTTTTAAACCTTTGTTTTGAAACTCATTTGCCAAGTTTAATAATATTCAATAATATAACCTTATCAGGTATATAATTATCCACGGAGAAATCAATTCTCTTTCTAAATAATTATGAAAGGTACACTCTAGTCTTCTTAGGAGATCAATTACCGATTCAATAGCATTTATAGCCTAATATTAGTGGCAGGATCACATGTATAAAACGTAAGGCATGCTAGTGTGTCCTAGACTACCCGGACATGGCATAATAGTAGTTACACACGGAATCCCGTCACCTTGTGCATACATAGCCTCCGAAGATAATAGCACATACTTAATTAGTTCACCTAGGGGGACAATTCCCCCTCACAAAGTTAGAAAGGAGACTTACCTCGCTCCGAAATTTCATAACCGGCTTCCAAGCCCTTCCGATGACTCCAATGGACGCACAACGCCCCAAAACTATCCAAATAACGGAAAACAAATGAAAATATACTCTAATATTTTCAACAATTTCAAATTATATAATTTTCCAACCCCGCTCAGTGAATTGACCAAAATGCCCTCGAGCCTACGTGCCCGGAATCTGAAATTTCTCGAAGATATATTCTACCCATAGCTTTACTAGTTCAATTATACAATTTAGTCTAAATTCCATGCTCAAATTCGTGGTTAAAATCCAAATACAAATTTTCTAGGTTTTCTACAAGATTTCCCAAATTCCTGCAAATTTTTATGTATAATTCCATGTAATAACCTTGTATTTAACTTAGAAACATGAAGGAATTACTTACCTAGTATTGCATGAAGAAAATCCTCTCTTGAAGCCCCTCAAAATCGCCCCACACCAAAAGAAAATGGGATAAATGGCCAACAAATCTCGGTTTTAAAACATTTTGCCCAGGCCATTTTTCGCACCTGCGATCCAACTCTCGCACCTGCAATTCTGCAGGTGAGACCAAACCTCCGCACCTGCGGCTTTCCTCAGCTCAAGCCAACTTCGCACCTGCGCTCATTGTCCGCATCTGCGGCTTTGCAGGTGTGGAAACACCATCGCACCTGCGCTCCCTGCCAAACCTGCAAACTTTCGCACCTGCACCCCAAGCCTCGCAGGTGCGGTCACACCAGATGACAGCAACCTCAGCCTTCTTCAAACTCCCAAACTTGATCTGTTAATCACCCGAAATCCACCTGAGGCCCCCCGGGACCCCATCCAATTACACCAACTTGTTCTACAACATAGTGCGGAGTTGCTCGAGGCCTCAAATCACATCAATCAACGCCGAAATCACGAATCGCTCTAAAATTCAAACCTTAAGAACTTGAAATTTCAAACTTCCACATTCGATGCTGAAACCCATCAAATCATGTTCGACTGACCTCAAATTTCGCACACAAGTTATATTCGACAGTATGGACTTGCTCCAACTTCCAGAATCGCATTCCGGCCTCAATATCAAAATTTCCACTTCCAGTCGGATTTCTCAAAAACCTTCAAATTTCTATCTTTAGCCAAATGACTTCAAAATAACCTACGGACATCCAAATTCAATTCTGATCGCACTCCCAACTCCAGAATCACCATACGGAGCCATTCCCAGGCTCGGTATCCTAAACAGACATCAATAACACTGAAATGCCTTACAACCCAAATTTATGAATCGCTCCCAGGTTATCCAAAATCCAATTCGGACATACGCCTAAGTCTGAAATCATCATACGAGCCTGCAGGAACCTTCAAATCTTGATTCGGAGGTCGTTTTATCCAATCTTTGTTGATTCTTCCAACTTAAGGCTTCCGAATTGAGAACTTTCTTTCCAAATTAACTCTAAACTTCCCGAAATTCAATCCCGACCACACCCACGGGTCATTATACCTGAAACGAAGCTGCTCACAGCCTCAAACCGTTGAACAACGCGCTAGATCTCAAAACGACCGATTGGGTCGTTACATTCTCCCCCACTTAAACAAACGTTCATCCTCAAACGTGCTAAGAACTGCTTTAGAGTTATCTAAAATCACTATTTAACACCTCGAGCACCTGCCCGTGCTACCACAACCCAGTTGGGCACATTAGCTTGATCAAATTTGAAGATATCCTCTTTTATCCATACCATAAGCTCAGAATTTAGTTCCAACACATGAAATTCTCTGCCAGGCCTAGTTCCAATATACACACTGTATCAACTACCACCCGACATACCAGAACATGACTACATACCTTTGCATAATCAGTACCATGCACCGCATAACTCATCATCTGATCACAATGGCACTCCCTGAACCTTAATAGCCAAAATTCCACGAATCTGATGCTCCCAATGCACCTCATGATATCTATATACATCCTGCTATAATGCTGGAGATACCACCACAACGGAGGAGATGTGTAAAAATTCATAATTAACTGTCGAGTTAACAAATCATTGAATATCTCCTCTTGACTAGAATCATCACCTCATTACGAACCAAATAATGGTATTTGTTCTTTAATATAATCTGCATAATCTTATCGCGCTCATCCCTGGTCCAATAATCTTGTCTCACCCAGTATGAACTGTTTAGACAACAAATCACCCCAAACATGACCAACAGCCTCACATGATACCACATCGCGCCAATAGGCCATAACTCGAACATGATAAATAAAAAATGACTCTGGAAGGGACTATTCAACTCACGCAACTAATATGAACTTTTCTCAGAAAATAGGAAGTAAAACATAAGAAAAATAAATATAGTAACCTTACTCATCATCACATTGTTGCGGCGTGCAACCTGATCCAAATAACATACCCGTGACGACGTGCCACCTGATCCACACATAAAATTTACACAAGAAGATATATACGGAGCTGAATTGCTCACTATTACAAATTACTGAATATCGATCATAAGCACGCTAAGTGCATAATACCATCCTGGGGAGACTGACAAAGCCATATGCTCACAAAACTCAAGCACAACTGAGGTGCGACATATATGCATACTCTGGATCTCAAGAGCTGTCCTGCTCACATAACATCATCAGTACGTGGAGATCTCAACACATAAGAAATTATCAAGCCGTTTCACAACTCACACGACACAATCATATTATCGCATGAATTTGACGAAGACGGAACAACATCCGTTGTTCTAATACCTTCCCATGAAAAGCGCTCCACTGAAATGAACATGCTTGGCTCCTACGGAGTCCATAATCATATTTAAATTCATTCACAAACATCGAGTCTACCTTGCTCGCACCAAACTAAGCTAATAGCTTTACCTGTGTCCATATTAACCCACTTTCTCTCATCACACGAGAACGACCATCATAGCCGGGAAAAACACCCCACAATCCACAACCAAATGAAACTGAACACCTTTCAGGCATAAATTCTCAAATAAACAATATTGCACTTCTTTATACTCAATCCAAATCTTCAATCCATTAAGGACTACATGTCACACTTATACAATCTTCTTGTGGTTACTCTCCTCCGACCTTCCACCACCAGGTAACAAGTCTGCACACCCGCATCACCGACCACACTAATACTACAAAACACATCAAGAACCCATGACTAGGTTACAAAGCTTCTTTCCCCGAATATCGATCTCAGGTGACATTGAAGATAACACCAGCTTACTCTGAACCTTCAAATCACTTTTTCTTGCTCATCCGAGCTCATGACATCCTTTTTAACACCGAACCGCAATCTTGATTCTTACTCCTAGTTACATACTGCTTACCGCACCTAACATGCCTATATAAGGTAGCGCAAGAATTCCATCATAACTTCTGAACCACTAATAGGGTGAACACTTCATCATATAGAAACCTTTTACTTAACTCAATTCAAGAGTACCATCTCGACACACGAGTGAATTCTCACAATCACCCAACATGCAATTCCTTAAGTAGTAGTCTATACCACCATAACCCTTCCAGGATCCGCCTACACCTGACAGGCCATAGCACTCAAACGCTCCCACATAAAATCCATTATGACGGCTGACAAGCCCCGCACACACCGGCACAAACCACATGCATAACTTAATCACATCGAAGGAACTGATCACTGCCGTAAATGTGTCATTTCAACCATGGCTAATCAATCTATCCTCTTTTAATCGTCTTCAATTGCCTCAGGAATAATAGTAACTTCCTTCAACTCATAGCCAACTCAACCATCACTCATCCCGAGTCACCTTGATTTACGAGACCGTGCTGCCTAAATCCCACAAACCGTCTCGTACCCTCCTGATAGTCTTTCTACAACCCGGAGTTTATTTCTCTCACTCCTCCAATACTATCCTGCATGCTGAAGATAACATAGAACCCCAACCATTTTCCTTTTTCTCAGAAATTACTCTGTAAAAGCTCGATTCTCGATCATACTGCTGCCTGAACCCTTAAACGCCGCGTTCTTTACTGTTGAATTCACCAAGACCGCTATTGAGAGTCACACACTCTGACTGGCCCCGAATACAATCACCCCAAGGCTCTTCTAGGACACGAACACTCTTTTTAATGAAGCACATGACTGAGTCACTACCCTTACAATTCCATTAAGCATAAATTCTGAATATTCCAAAGCCTAACCCTGGTTCAATAGGACCAACTTTTGCACACATTCCTCAAATCCCATGCACAATTACCATCCTACTCCCTTCCCTTAGTTGTACTAACTTGCCAATATGCCGACAATCCGCAACCCCATGAGAACACAATCTTACAGCCCAACTGCAGGTGGTGGGACTCCCCCACTTAGTCCGAAGCTACTCCTTGCACTACTTTAGACCCTGTCGAGATCCTTTCTCCTTTGTTAACATGATCTAGCTCAACCAATCCGTCCAATTCTTCCAAATTCTCTTGTTATCACTCCCTAAATACTCTAATTCTCTAGCATCATTCACACATTCTGACTCCTACCCAATAGTCACTAGAATCCCTCGCAGAAACTTGCCAACCATCCACCGCTAACCTATTCACAGGAGATAACCTACCTGTAGAAATCACTCGCGGACACCTTCCAATGACGCTGAAATGCACACTTTCTGCGACATAAATACCCCATCCGACACCCTGCTTCATTTACCAACTTTACTAGTCCGTCCGCTCCTCATGGACCTCCATTAAATGCGCGACAATATCTTCTAATTCCAAGCTATGCTGCCGCTCCCCCATTTTGCGACTGCTCGACTTCCGTTTCTCACACCTGGCCTCCTATAAATGGAACCACCGCCTAGCCTCAATTCAATATCATTCTTTGGAGCTCTTAAACCAGCAGATCACCACGACTTCAAACTATCAGAAGATCACCTTTATCGAGCTACATTCTTTATCAATACTTATCCAATACTGAACCACCACACCTCACGGTCTCTGACAGCCACTTCTTCAATACTCCTTCACAATACTCTGACCTCACGCAACCGAAGAAACCATAGCACCGACAAACTTAACACATTCCATTCGATCAATGACGACGATATCACGTCACAGGTGAATACCCCACCATACTTGAAAACACCAAGTCTTACTACTTTATCAATCCAAAACCTGACCACCTATAGTCTAAAGGCCTATCCTCTACCGGAACTAAAATACCGAAATATCAAAAATCACACTCTGAGAAAACCCCCTTCAAACCATTCATCACTCCCAACATACGGGCAAGCATTCTACCATCATATCGACATCGCGTGATAACAAATCGCAAGCATCATCACTACCTGAGCATAGCCTTAAGGCTCTCAGAAACCCAGCTACTGAGCTGAAACAATATATTATTCTTTTGCAGGGCCATAACAACAGCCCCAACTAATTACACATGGAAAACATCTCGAATTACATTCGTAGCACCATTTCAATTCCTCTAATTCCCGATTCATAGCAAGCTCTTCGCGACGTATAAGATTGAGTAGGAAGAAACATAGGCATAAGCCTCAAAGGAATAGAATCAAACGATGAGGAATCAATAAGGGAAGTACTCCTAACAGCCCGATAGCCTCTCGAAGATAAGTACAGACGTCTCCGTACCGTCCGCAAAACTCTACTAGACTTGATCATGACTCGTGAGACCTAAGGGAACCTAGAGCTCTGATACCATGATGTCACGACCCAAAATCCCTAAGGTCGTGATGGCGCCGGACACCATTGTCAAGAAAGCCAATCATTTAAATAGTTAAGTTAAATTTCCTGTTTTAGCATTTTTGAAATCATTATCTTTAATTTGTTACGTAATAACTAAAACAAATCCGTTAAGTAAATATGATGGTTTAAATTTTCCATTTTAGCAAATATATCCCAAACACATCCCAGAACCCGGTGTCACAAGTACATGAGAAATTTGTAAGAATTTATACAATCATCACAAAGCTTGTCTGAAATAAAAATTGGACAAGGAATTTAAAATGAAAATAAATACATCATGACGGAGACTCTAGCAGTTGCGGATTGCCTCCAGATGATGCAGCTCGCCTAAGTCTCCAAATCCGCCACATCGCTATGAAAGTACATGTGCAATAAAAATGCACAGCAAGTGTAGCATGAGTACGAAAATAACGTGTACTCAGTAAGTCGCCCGCCTAACCTCAGAGAGGTAGTGATGAGAGGTCGAATTAAACACTATATAGAGGTCAATTTAGTATATTCGAGTGCGACACTAAGCATGATTATCATAGGCAACTTATTAAAATCAGGAGTAAATAATATCAACTCCTTCCACATTTAACACTTTAAGTCTTCGTCATATTAATAACAATTAATCAACATGGGTGGTTTAATCAAATAATAAATAATTAACGGGAAGGAACAACTTCTTCCAAAAATTTTAATAACTTTAAATCCTTGTCATTTCAGTTGACAACTTAAAATTCCAGGCCAGTAATCAGGCAAAAATCACAGCAAATACGCAGTAAATATCATGTGCAACAAATGCCAAGGGTCGAACGGCGCAGACCAACAATAATAAAATGTGCACTGCCGAAGGGTCGAACGGCTCGAACCATAGATGCATCTATTTTTCCCCGCTCGTGAATCGATCATGCGATGCGGTCAATATAAAAATAATAAAGCTAGCCTTCTCGCGAATCATACCTGCGACTCAGGTGCTCATATGTACACATATTCACATGATAAATCCGCATTTTTTTATCAAGAAAGCAGTTTCTCGGGAAAGTGGTAAAATTCTTCTTAAAGGAACATGAACAATAGCTTTTAAACCTTTGTTTTGAAACTCACTTTCCAAGTTTAATAATATTCAATAATATAACCTTATCAGGTATATAATTATCCACGGAGAAATCAATTCTCTTTCTAAATAATTATGAAAGGTACACTCTAGTCTTCTTAGGAGATCAATTACCGATTCAATAGCATTTATAGCCTAATATTAGTGGCAGGATCACATGTATAAAACGTAAGGCATGCTAGTGTGTCCTAGACTACCCGGACATGGCATAATAGTAGTTACGCACGGAATCCCGTCACCTCGTGCATACATATCCCCCGAAGATAATAGCACATACTTAATTAGTTCACCTAGGGGGACAATTCCCCCTCACAAAGTTAGAAAGGAGACTTACCTCGCTCCGAAATTCCATAACCGGCTTCCAAGCCCTTCCGACGACTCCAATGGACGCACAACGCCCCAAAACTATCCAAATAACGGAAAACAAATGAAAATATACTCTAATATTTTCAAAATTTTCAAATTATATAATTTTCCAACCCCGCTCAGTAAATTGACCAAAATGCCCTCGAGCCTACGTGCCCGGAATCTAAAATTTCTCGAAAATATATTCTACACATAGCTTTACTAGTTCAATTATACAATTTACTCTAAATTCCATGCTCAAATTCGTGGTTAAAATCCAAATACAAATTTTCTAGGTTTTCTTCAAGATTTCCCAAATTCCTACAAATTCTCATGTATAATTCCATGTAATAACCTTGTATTTAACTTAGAAACATGAAGGAATTACTTACCTAGTATTGCATGAAGAAAATCCTCTCTTGAAGCCCCTCAAAATCGCCCCACACAAAAAGAAAATGGGAGAAATGGCCAACAAATCTAGGTTTAAGACATTCTGCCCATGTCATTTTTCGCACCTGCGATCCAACTCTCGCACCTGCGATTCTGCAGGTGCGACCAAACCTCCGCACCTGCGGCTTTCCTCATCTCAAGCCAACTTTGCACTTGTGCTCATTGTTCGCATCTGCGGCTTCGCAGGTGCGGAAACTCCATCGCACCTGCATTCCCTGCCAAACCTGCAAACTTTCGCACCTGCGGCCCTAGCCTCGCAGGTGCGGTCACACCAGATGACAGCAACCTTAGCCTTCTTCAAACTCAAAAACTTGATCCGTTAATCTCCCGGAATCCACCCGAGGCCCCCCGGACCCTGTCCAATTACACCAACCTGTTCCAAAACATAGTGCAGACTTGCTCAAGGCCTCAGATCACATCAATCAACGCCGAAATCATGAATTGCTCTAAAATTCAAACCTTAAAAACATGAAATTTCGAACTTCCACATTTGATGCCGAAACCCATCAAATCACGTCCGACTGACCTCAAATTTTGCACACAAGTCATATTCGACATTACGGACCTGCTCTAACTTTCGGAATCACATTCCGACCTCGATATCAAATTTTCCATTTCCGGTCGGATTTCTCAAAAACCTTCAAATTTCTATCTTTAGCCAAATGACTTCAAAATGACCTACGGACATCCAAATTCACTTCCGATCATGCTCCCAACTCCGGAATCACCATATGGAGCTATTCCCAGGCTCGGAATCCTAAACGGACATCAATAACACTGAAATGCCTTACAGCCCAAATTTATGAAATTCTTCTAAAATGCTATCTTCCATAATATACGCCGAAATGCTCCCAGGTTATCCAAAACCCAATCCGGACATACGCCCAAGTCCGAATTCATCATACGAGCCTGCAGGAACCTTCAAATCCTGATTCGGAGGTCGTTTACTCAAAATTCCAATCTTAGTTGATTCTTCCAACTTAAGGCTTCCGAATTGAGAACATTCTTTCCAAATTAACTCTAAACTTCCCGAAATTCAATCCCGACCACACCCACGGGTCATAATACCTGAAAAGAAGCTGCTCACAGTCTCAAACCGCTGAACGACGCGCTAGAACTCAAAATGACCGATCGGGTCGTTACACCGCGTGCATTCTCTGTTTATGTGGGGGGGGGGGTTAACTTGAGCCTTTTATTGCATTCATGTGAAGTCCTATATATTTTGATATTGTGCTAGTTTTATCATTTTTTGAGCATCCTAAGTAGTGTCTAGAACCACCCAATAGTAGGTCCAAAGCCTCATGGACCATAGGCATGGGACATGTACTTGCACGTGTAGGACGCGACTTAGAATTAAATTAGAGCGGCTTTAAGTAAAAAACTTTAACATAGTAATAAGGTAGCAGGAGATGATAGCATGTGCCCGCTGAATAATATGAGCAATCCCTAACTTAAAGGAGTTGTGAAGTATTATTTATGTTGCACGGGGTGATCCTTTAGGCTAAAAAACTTAGGACCCCCCCCCCTCTTTTATATGTTTGTTGTTCACACTTAGTCATCAAATATAAACTAACATAGTTGTATCTCGCAACCTCTAAAGACATGTACCGATTATATGTATGGTTTAATTATTGTGTTATTCTCTTTACACTAGTTAATATTACAATAGAACCTTTAAATTACATGTCTTCCTTTACTTATACAATCACCTACTTAATTATAATTCAATAATCCACATAGTGTAAACTTCAGCAGGGACCCATAATTGTGGATCTCGAAGAGTGCGTAACACCTTCTCTTTGGGGTAATTTGAGCCCTTACCCATCTTTGGTAGCACAAACTAGTTAAAATAAGGTTATTTGCAAATATGTGCCATAACGCACCTTAAAAATTGTTAGGTGGCGACTGTCCTCTTTTAATACTCATTTAAAAGAGTTGTCACACGTCGAAACCGACTTTCGAGAGAAAAAGAGGCACGACGGTTGTCATGAGATTCTGTGCAATTTGGGACTAGTTGAGTCCAATCGAGTTGACTTCACTAACTTCCAGATGCATGGTTCAGCCAAGAGGTCGTGGCAGACTTATGAGATGGGCAGGTAAGCAGGATCACCTCCTCTCACTTGGGCCAAGTTTTCACATTTGCTCTTGGGGAAGTTTATTCCCCTCACTTTGAGAGATAAGCTACACAACTAGTTTGAGTGTATTCATCAGAGTGGTATGACAGTCACCCTGTATGAGATGAGGTTTTTATGGATTTGTCTCGCCATGCAGCTATCCTAATCTCTAGTGAGAGGGAGAAGGCGTGGAGGTTCAGCTATCCTATATATGTATGTATGTATTGACTACCTTTTAAATAGAATTTTAATAACTAAACTATTATATATGTTTTTGTATAATTTAAACTATAGTGTAAATATTGAGTTTTCTTATTTTTATAGTTTCCTTTAAGTCTAAAAGTAAAGTTGGTATATATATATATATATATATATATATA
>ML417955.1:11342-21404 GCA_005239525.1 Nicotiana knightiana | reverse complement strand
GGTACTCCAGGAATTTGTTCGATGCGATCGTTCTGCTCCTTCATCTGTTTCTGCATGGTTAGCAGTAAATTTTGTAATTCTGAGTTATTAGATATACCTGGTCTCGTTTTGAGAGATTCATTAGGAGTATCTCCTCTTCCTGAGTTTGCCAACCCAGATTGAGGATTTTCCATGGTGATGGTATTATTGGGGGGTAGCGTCGGCGGTGTAGGTAATGCTGCCGGTAATCCTCTCGCAAATTCTTGCAAAGCTTGACTCACATACTCTGCAATCATTTACTTTACACGATCTTGTTCCATAGTTTGATCATTATCACCATTGTTGTTATTGGATCTTTCTGGGGATTTTTACCTTGAACCACGTGGGGTTCCCGAAGGCGATGGAACTGGGGTTCCACTCCTTTACTGGTTGTTGTCGTTGGAGTTTGACATAGTTCAGAGGATATCACTTGAAAAGCAAACAAAGATTATCAGATTCCCGATAACGAAACCAATTTGTTTAACCAAAGAATTAGACCCTTTGACTAAAGATATTTTTAGGATGAACACGGGTTACTGATAATCAAGGAAATAGAGAAAAATAAATAATAGACAATATTGCAGAAATATAGAAAAGCGAAGTCAATTATATTCGAGAATCAGATGCCTTTACAAGCTGTATTCCCCATCCTTATATAGGAGATTCCTTGATATAACGTTCAACTCTTGATATGGTTGCTCATTAATGACTAATTATGACATTAATGAGGCGTTACAAAGGATAACGGTATTGGGGTACAGTTACATACCGTTCGAGTAATCAATTGTGGGTCCTTGAATTTGCCCGTAGCTTTGTTTAGATTCATTCTGACCGTGCCTCTTCCACGTTTTGATCATGTTGAGGTTCCCGTGGCTGATAAGCTCGAGAGTTGATTGAATTGTGCCTCTTTGTTCCGTACCTCTTCAAAGAATCACATCCAGCTGTTGCATTCTCCTGTGTCCACGTAACTGGTTGAGTTATCAAAAGCTGGCTTACGTGTGAAACTCTTTTTTACCAATACAACACACACACACACACACACACACACACACACACACACACACACACACACATATATATATATATATATATGTATGAATGTATGTATGTTTGCACACATATATTTGTGAATTCTTTTTTTTTTATAAATAGAAAAATAAAATCTGTACTTTAAGAATGTGAGTATTTTTTTTTAATTAAATCAAATAAAATATATTAAGAGTAAGATAAAACTTTAAAATATCAAGATTAGACCTAAAGGAATTTTTACACTAAAATAATATAAAATTTGGGTGTGGTCAAAAATTAGTTGTTCACAGCATGCCCCTCTTTGTTTGGAAACATGAAGAGTTTTCAGGCAAAGTAAATGAACAAGGTGACTGATTTCTTACCTCAATATTATTTAAAAGTGAAAAGACAATAAAGCAAAAGATGTGATCGAGCATTGATTTTAGGCATCCTACATATCACGGGTTATAAAGGAATCAGGTCACGTGTAGTTCAAGTGGAAGAAGAGTGATGGAGTATGCTTAGATGGAGAGTCCACTAAGGTTCCGTCGAGGTTTCGATCCGCGGTTCCGACTATTACATCAAAATGAAAAGAAATTACATACTCTTGAAATCTAAGAGTTACAAAATTCTTATCTAAATATCATCTGGAGTCTTGTCTTGATTCTTGACTTGCTTCCTTACTTGACTTTAGACTGAAACTTGATGCTCTCCGATTTAACAGACTATGAAACACTCTCACAGGCTTGTTTTTTTATCAGATGATGAGAAGATGGATCTTGAGACCCTGTGTCTCCGCATGCATTATGTCCAAGCTGGTTGCAATTGGTATTGAGATCAAACGTTCCACTTTCTTTGGCAAGAGCTGGAATCATAATTTTTACACATCTAATCAGTGCTTTGCAGAAAAATCTATAAGCCATCACAACAAACAAAATGAACAAAAATTTTCTACCCCAGTTTGCACTAGGAAATTTTTGTGAGTTATTAAAAACACAATAAACTATCTTTGCTATTGCAGAATGAAGAATTGAAAGAGAAATGGGCTGCTTTTTTTTCGACAGTGGGGGATGTCGTACCCTATTTTAACATGATAGAAGGCAACCAGAGGATGAAGTTCCCTTTGTTGGCAATAAGATGAGGCTCGTGGCACTCTAAGATGCTACTAGTGAATGTCGTACCCTATGTTCCACAACAAGATAAGTCTCGTGGCACTCTAAGATATTACTAAGGAATATCATACCCTATTTTAGCACTAAGATGCAACCAGGGGATGTAGTACCCTGTGTTGGCAATAAAATAACGTTTGCAACATTCTGAGATGCTACCAGGGAATGTCGTACCCTATGTAGGCAGAAAAATAATACGACAAGGGATGTAGTACCTTGTGTTGACAATAAGATGAGGCTCTTGGCTCTCTAAATGTTCTACTAGGGAATGTCGTACCCTATGTTAGCAATGAGAAATGCAACCAGGGGATGTAGTATCCTGTGTTGATAATAAGATTAGGCTTGCAGCGTTCTGAGATGCTACTAGCGAATGTTGTACCCTATGTAGGCACAAAATAATGCGACCAAAGGATGTAGTACCCTGGGTTGATAATAAGATGAGGCTTGTGGCACTCAGGGAGGCTACTAGGAAATGTCTTACCCTATATTGCATAAAATGAGGCTTGTGGCACTTTGATATGCTACTAGGGAATGTCGTACCCTATGTTGGCAATAAAATGAAACCAGGGGATGTAATACCCTTTGTTGGCAATAAGGCGAGGCTCTTGGCTCTCTAAGATTCTACTAGGGAATGTCGTACCATAAGTAGGCAGAACGTAATGCGACTAGGGGATGTAGTACCCTGAGGTGAAGATAGGGTATTCCCTATAATGAAACTAAAAATTACATGATTGCATGTATATTAGAAGAAAATCAAAGATTTGAGAACTTCACTTGGTGATGTTTGTCCTTTCACGAACTATTTCCTAAAATTGTTCTGTTTCTATTCTGAACAAATAAAGATTCATTAGTTTTAAAATGGTGGTCACTTTGTGGCTTTGATCTTTTGGCGACTTGACCTAATGTCCATTGCACTTGTTAGAACAGCTAGCTCTGTCAATGGTCGTACGAATTACCGGGGGATTATGTCTTTACTTTCTAAAGATCTTCTTTCTCAATATCAAAACCTGATTATTTTGCGCCTATCCCCATTTGTGTTTATCGTGCAAACAACCTTGCTCTCAAAATAACTTTTAACTGAGTAATTTTGTTGACCCTTGAAATATTGTTCAGTCATTCAAGCCTTTTGCAGTCAGAGAAAATCAGAGATGGCTTTATGTATTTTCCCATGTTGTTCATGCCCAGAAAGTTTTGCTTCATATAACAGGGAAACTGTAACCAATTTTGCAGCCTTTTCTTTGCTTTGCTTTGACGAAATTAGACTGAAAGGGACTCAAAAAGAATAGTACGAATAAAAACAAGAAGGTGAACTAATAGGTATTACAACTTAATCAAGAAGTGTACCCTTCAGAAAAGAAAAAATAACAGTAAAGATGACATATCTGGAGGAATATGTTGACTTCAATGAACATGACATGCACTTTGGACTGGATGCTCGATCCATCTGAACCGTCTAATTCTCAAAATCCTTTGTAAAACTTCAACTTGAAACTGAGTTGTTTGTCTTACCCATGCTTGTGGCCGGATATATGAAGGCCTAAATCGATCAACGATGCCCTTTGTGGGTTTTCACTGATTGACCTCTCTCATTTGTCTTTCTCTCGACTCACCATCGCCTTATAGTGCTCGTGAAGGTTTTCACCAATAAGACTCTCTCATTTATTTTTCTCTCTTTACAATGGCTGAAGCATCAGAAGGTCTTAGCAGGGAAAGGTAAAAAGAACTATTAAACTGAATTACAACTTTTGGAACCATTTTGACGGAGCAACCGTCGAAAATAAAATAAAATCATGCCCCAGTTTTTTTTCAATACTGGAGGAATGTGGATTTTTGTTTTGGTGTGACCGAACCCCAGAGTGAGGCTGCCTACATATCCTTTCAGAATCAGGTCCAACGTAGTTTAATTAACATGAAATTGTTTTGATGATTTTTTTTTATTTGATTTTTTTTAAAGATTAAGTTCATTGGTTCCAAAAGAGGGGAAAACAAAGAAATATAAAAAATTCTTCAAAGGGATAATCAGGGTTGACTAGTGTTTGGGTAGCGAGAATGATAGCCTTTTGTCATCCCAATCTGAGAATGCTAAGTATAAAAATGCCCCAACAGAGTTATGTCAGACATAGTATCTCTTGACTGCATCCACGTTGACGGATATATCAGTCACTTTTCCTTCTATATCTGCCAAATGTAGAGCTCCTTTTGATAATACTTTCTTGACGAGGTAAGGACCTTTCCAATTCGGGGCAAACTTTCGTTTTGCTTTTTCTGGTGCGGAAAGATACGTTTCAAAACAAGTTGTCCTACCTCAAATTGTCTTGGGCGCACTTTCTTGTTGTAAGAACGTGCCATTCTTTATTGGTATAATTGACCAAAATAAACTACCGCCAAACGCTTTTCATTAATTAAACTCAACTGTTTAAATCGGGACTTGACCCGGTCAGTGTCTTCAATCCCTGCTTCAAAAATTATTAGAAGAGAGGGAATCTCAACTTCTTGATTCATTATTTCGAGATTAGACAGTTTTTTAAGATCTGAGCATGAATTTCGCATGCATGTCATGTTTTTAAAGATAGGATTAACGAAACTGAAAAGGATAAGAAATTAACAAAATTAGGAAAAGGAAAAGATAGAATTTTACTAAGAAAATGGAACTTCGTTTCATTGCATTTGAAAGGGTATAAGGGTTAACATCAAACCAAATCAATTAAACTTAAATATCTAGATTACAACCCTTAAAATAATCCAAATACAGAAAAAGTAACAAAACAGACTACCAAGGCTCCTTCCTGATGGGAAGAGGAGTTGCTTCCTGGTTGTTGAGCGAGGTTTCTAGACCAATGAGCTGAACACTTGCATGGCTGGGGCCCTCACCAACTTGAACCATATTGATCTTGTAGAACATCTCCTTGAGACCCTGGCAAACTTCATCATTGTCATCCTGTATGGATCCTTCCTCTTTCTTTTTTTAATTTTTGAAACTGCTTGACCCGCTTTGAATTGCTTGCGTGGTCGCCTTAAGGGTTGCCTGACTCACAATTTTGCCTGACTTCATGCCATTCTCAACTATTTCACAAATCTTAATAGCCTCAATAAAAGGTATACCAATGGCGGCCAACATGTAATGGAGGTAATCAGGATCCTGAGCTTGGAGAAAATAGTCAATCATTTCTGCCTCTTTCATTGGTGGTTTGACCCTAGCGGCCTGCTCTCTCCACTTGATTGCATATTCTCTAAAGCTTTCTGTTGGTTTCTTCTTATATTGACAAGAGAGGATCGGTCTGGAACTATATCAATATTATACTGAAACAGTTCGACAAAATCTTGAGTCATGTCGTTCCAAATGTGCCAGTGAGAGATGTCTTGATCTATGAACCACTCTGATGCAATTCCAATCAAACTTTCCCCAAAATAAGCCATGAGTAATTCTTCTTTGCCTCCTGCTCCCCTCAATTGGTTACAATATCTCTTCAAGTGGGCCACAAGATCACCGTGACCATCATACTTTTCAAACTTGGGGGTCTTGAAGCCGGGTGGCAAATGAACATGCGGGAACATGCATAAATAGTTGAACGAAACACTATTGTGGCCTCCCAAACCCTGTATGTTTCTCATGGTTTGTTCCAAGCTCTTCATTTTTCTAGTCATTTCCTCTTGTTCCATATTCTTGTCGGGCTTTTCGATCTCGATTGGGACACATTCTGAGGAGTATGCTTGTATGAATCTGGAACTTTGAAAGCCAGTTCTAGAGAGTAATGTTTGGCATCATAAGCATTCAATTGTGGATCATTGTTGGACTTTTGAGCATGAGTCGGTTGAGTAACGGTGAAAGTAGGGACAATGGGTACAATATGTGGGTCATTTCTGAGGGGTGCGGTTGGAGGACGTGGAATGGAAGTACTGGGGATAGTGGGAAGGTTAATGATTGGACTGAATCCAGGTTGGTACAATGGGTTACTTTTTAGGGAGATGGGCACGTGATTTTCAACTGAAACATTATCCAAAGTCCCTATGGGTAGTGGAGGCGGTGCCTGTCCATTCGCCCAAGCTTGGTACATCNAAGCAGTCATCATCTAAAAAACTATATACCTTCGAGTCCGGAATGTTTTTCCTTTTCAGGAAAAGGACCACAAGGAAGGAATAATCAAGTGCTCGAGACGATAACCAAACAGTTGTAAAATCAAGTGCTCGAGACGATAATCAAGTGCTCGAGACGAAAACAGTTGTAAACATGAGTTCTAGACGATAACCAAACACATGTAAAATGTCATGGAAGTTCAAACAAAAAACTTTCCTTGGAAACATTCTTAAACATGTGTAAAATTCCTATCACTCTATTGCATTATCATGAAGTTGAGACGTCTTCTTCATGTCAATTATAAAGTCCCCTCTTTCATAAACTATGCCTACTACAAAAAGGCACACATTTGATATGACATCGTGCTATTACAAAAAAGGTACGGGTAGTCTAAAGCATTCCCCATGTAAAACTCGAAGGTAAAACTAAAACCTCGAAAAATGAAGCATGCAAAAGACTTAAAGAGTGAAACAGAAACTCAACAAAAGTCGAACTAACATTTGTATATTAAAACGGCTAAAATTAAGTATTAACTTATACTTAGCCGTGTAAAATTTTTATATATATTGTCGTGCCCCTAAGTTGTCATTTGGGGACTTAAAGTAAATCCAAATTTACCCCCGATGGGGCTGGGGGTAACCACCAATTGATACAAAGAAAAAGAAAAAAAAGGGATAAACCAACTAAATCTTTTCAAGAGGGGTTGACTTCAGTGGCAGAAGGAGCGGGAGAAACTGGGGATGAAGAGGCATGAGCGGCTGGAATCTCACCATCAGGTGAAGAGAGGTTATGACTTTGTTGAGCCTTCTCCATGACTTCCTTAGTTTTGGTTATTTCAGCACTAAGGTCAAAATCTTATACCCCCAGCTCACATCGACAGCAGCCACCTCTTCCAAATCTTCATAATCCTTTGCCCATACTTGAAGCTCAGCTCTCAATCCGTCCTTCTTCGCTTCTGTAGCTTCATAGGCGTCCCTTAATGGAACAATCGACTCCTCTAAAGTTTGAGCTTTCTATAAAGCCCTACGAAGGTCTTCTTGAGTACGAGTGAGTGATTGCACGAGCTCACCTGAGTATTCCTCCTTCTGCCCCAACAAGTTCTTCAAGTCTCTAATCTCCTCTGAGGCACGGGATAGCTGCTCCGCGAATGAAGACTTTAGAACACTCTTATCTTTATCAGCTTGACTGCAAGAAGCCCTCTCCACTGCCAGTTCTGCTGCCATGAGTCTCATCTGCCGCTTCAAGGTACTCCTTTCCTCTTCTAAAGCATCCATGTCAATCCTTAGGCTATCATACTGTGCTCTCCAATTATCAACATCGGCCTGCAACTCTTTTGTCTCTTGGTCCATGTTTGAAATCCTCTTCATAATCTCCACGCCTATAAGGTTAATCTACAAGAAATAAACCAGTTAAATATGGTAAATCTCATATACGAGAGTGAAAGAGGATAACTTGCACCATACCTTCAAAGAAGTATGCACGACCTCATTGGCCCATGTAAGAGCACTATGGCTGGCTAGCTTTGCTTTCTCAGAGGGACCTATCAAAGGATTGAGCCACACTTTGGGCTCACCCATTTTCTTGAAAAGGTTCCCCTCATCTGGAACCTCTATTACCACCTGCCACATCTCTCTACTGGAAGGCCCTACTTCCCTAACAGAAGGCATGGAAGCAGGTAAGATGGAACAGCAACAAGCACAAAAGGTTGAGGAGCTGGAGAAGCCATGGGCAAAGCAGCAGGCACAGAGAGTTGAAAAGTTTAAGAAGTTATAGGCAAAGCAACAACAGAAGTTGAAATATCCAAAGGAACAGACGAAACAACTTCTCTCAAAGAAGCAGGAAAGACAACAGCCAAAGGGACGTCGTCAGGAGAAAGATCAACACCCTCATGAATAGGGGAATGTGAAACATCTTCAAGGACAGGGGGCTCAATCACAAACACGGAAGGCAAGGTTGACGTTGTAAGCTCATCATCTAAAACCATTCGCCTTCTTTGTGGCCTGTGCACTAAAGCACCCTCTTCTTCCTCTTCTACGGAATGAGACTCACTAGTATTCCTCTTCGAGGAAGATGAACCAACAATAATTTCCTGGGCCTGAGCCAAGGACATCTTCGGGATAGATGAAGCAGACACCCTACGAGCAGAGAACCCTATTAAAAAGGGAAAAAAGTTAAATAAAAAAAAAAGACTCGAGTAAGGAAAGAAGCAAGAACAAAAGCTTCACTTACCGTGGGTCTTTAATTGCCAACCATACCTCCCAGCGAGGTACTTCCAAGATCTCTCTTCTGAAGGAGCAACAAATAACAATTTTTCTACCCAATCACGAATACTGGAGACATTCTCAACAGTATTCATGATTGCTGAGAGAAAAAAAACATATAAGGTGTTAATAAAACATCTCAAGTCAAAACAAGAAAAAGTAAATGTGATCTAAAGCATACTCACGTGCGTGATTCCACTTCTTAGGGAAGGGAAGATTTTCTTCACCCACTAAACCAACAGTCAGAGCAGAAGATGGCGTTAAACTCTCAATATTTATTACTCTTTGAGGTTGGTTTGAAGAAAACATGTTTACAAAGGCAAAGAAGAAAGTTCTTTACAAAAGACAAAGTTAGAAAAGTGTTTCGTGGAAGAAAAGAAAATAAAACATGTATTTATACTTGAAAACAACCGTCAAACATGAAGAAAAAGTAAAATAATGATGAAAAGTCATAATTGAAGATGTCACTTCGAGACTGGCATAGCCGCAAAAAGCCCTAAAAGGTGCTGAGTAAATGCAAGACCAATCCGAAAAGGACATGTGGTATGAGCATTAAATGGAAGTGAAAAACGACGCCTATGGTGCAGAGAAGGATACAATGATTCAAGGAAAAGCGGCGGCAAAATATTCCCGCATAAATGAATATCCACTTACCAAATATTAATCGTTAAATATATGGTAAGTGGGGGGACTATCTGTATTGGTAAAAAAAGTTTCACACGTAAGCCAGCTTTTGACAACTCAGCCGGTCACGTGGACACAGCAAAACGTGACAGCTGGATGTGATTCTTTGAAGAGATACGGTAAAAAGAGGCACGGTTCAGTAAACTCACGAACTTATCAGCCATGGGAAACTCAACTTGATCAAAACGGGAGAGAGGCACGGTCAGAATGAATCTAGACAAAGCTACGGGCAGATTCAAGGACCCACAATTGATTATCGAACGTTATGTAACCGAACCCCAATAACCGTTATCCTTTGTAACGACTCATTAATGTCATAATTAGTCATTAATGAGTACCACAGCAAGAGTCGTACGTTGTAAGAATCTCTTATATAAGGGAGGGGAATACAACTTGTAAAGGCATCTGATTCTCGAATACAATTAACTTCGATTTTTTATTTCTGCAATACTGTCTATTATTCATTTTTCTTCATTACTTTGATTATCAGTAACCCGTATACATATTTAAAATAAGCTTTAGTCAAAGGGTTTAATTCTTTGGTTAAACAGGCACTCCAGGAATTTGTATGGTTAGTAGTAAATTTTGTAATTCTGAGTTATTAGATATACCTTGTCTCGTTTCGAAAGATATATTAGGAGTATCTCCTCTTCCTGAATTTGCCAACCTAGATTGAAGGATTTTCCATGTTGATGGTGTTATTGGGGGGTGGCGTCGGCGGTGTAGGTAATGCGGCCGGTAATCCTCTCGCAAATTCTTGCAAAGCTTGGCTCACATACTCTGCAATCATTTGCTTTACACGATCTTGTTCCACAGTTTGATCATTATCACCATTGTTGTTATTGGA
>ML417955.1:0-11318 GCA_005239525.1 Nicotiana knightiana | reverse complement strand
TTTCGAGAGATTCATTAGGAGTATCTCCTCTTCCTGAGTTTGCCAACCCAGATTGAGGATTTTCCATGGTGATGGTGTTATTGGGGGGTGGCGTCGGCGGTGTAGGTAATGCTGCCGGTAATCCTCTCGCAAATTCTTGCAAAGCTTGGCTCACATACTCTGCAATCATTTGCTTTACACGATCTTGTTCCACAGTTTGATCATTATCACCATTGTTGTTATTGGACCTTTCTGGGGATGGTTCTCTCGAACCACGTGGAGTTCCTGAAGGTGATGGAATTGGGGTTCCACTCCTTTGCTGGTTTTTGTCGTTAGAGTTTGACATAATTCAGAGGATATCACTTGAAAAGTAAACAAAGATTATCAGATTCCCGGCAACGGAACCAATCTGTTTAACCAAAGAATTAGACCCTTTGACTAAAGCTTATTTTTAAGATGAATACGGGTTACTGATAATCAAAGTAATGAAGAAAAATGAATAATAGACAGTATTGCAGAAATTAAAAATCGAAGTTAATTGTATTCGAGAATCAGATGCCTTTACAAGCTGTATTCCCCTCTCTTATAGAGGAGATTATTACAACGTACGACTCTTGATATGGTTACTCATTAATGACTAATTATGACATTAATGAGGCGTTACAAAGGATAACGGTAATTGGGGTTCGGTTACATAACGTTCGAGTAATTAATTGTGGGTCCTTGAATTTGCCTGTAACTTTGTCTAGATTCATTCTGACCGCGCCTCTCTCCCGTTTTGATCAAGTTGAGTTTCCCGTGGCTGATAAGTTCGTGAGTTTACTGAACCGTGCCTCTTTGTACCGTATTTCTTCAAAGAATCACATCCAGCTGTCGCGTTTTCTTGTGTCCACGTGACTGGCTGAGTTGTCAAAAGCTGGCTTACGTGTGAAACTCTTTTTTACCAATACAAAAATGTGTGTGAGGAGATGAATTATTGGGCATGATTATTGATAAGTATATTAGATCTAACTGAAGCTAATTACTAACATATATAAAAAGGACAAAGAAAATGAAAGTCTTAAATTATCTAAGGAATTTACGTTAAACAAACGAAAAGGCTTGGCAAATTGTTTGAACGGCCTACTCTCAATTAAACAAAGATCACACTGTAGTGTGCTTAAAAATTTGGACCCATTTCAATGCAACAGAGAATTTAACAATCAACAAAGCAATATAAACATCCTTTCACATGGATATAAGCTAAGAAGAAAGACACACAAGAAACCGGCATGAACAGAGTAACGACCAAACATATAAACACTCAGTCATATAAACTTGAAATTAGAACAAAATAAAATGGTCCAAATTATTAACGAGAAAACAAAATAAAAATAAAATGAACCTTGTATATAGATGTTTGTGAACTATAAAATTACAGCAACTCCACGATCGGACAGCTTCCAAACAGAGCCTTCAATTTGCGGAAACCTCGAGCCATCAAACCAGAGTTCTAGCAAAACCCACTTGTCGGGCTAAAATTAGAACCCGACTCGCCGGAATTAGACCAAACTCCATGGGCTTCGGGAGTGGTTTGACGGGGGTGTTTTGGAGGTGGGTTTGTGGGGATGTTTAGGTGATTTTAAGGCAGAAGAAGGGCCGTTGATGGCTGCCTTCAACTGAACTTTAATGAAGAGGAAGGAGCTATTTGGGTGGTTTAGATGGCTGAAGCAGTGAGCATTTGGACGGCTACTGCTATCTTTTTTCCACCAAGACTCCTTCTCTTTTTCTCTTATTTATAAAGAGGATAATGGTGGTTATTTAATCTTCTGCCCAGGATTTGGAGTGGGAACGTGGGATATATATTGTGTTTGTGTGCAGATGGAGACGTGAGGGAGTGGGGGTGAGACGTGAGTGAAGTGGGGAAGTTGGGAATTTGGATGTAGATTGATTTTGTGTTTTCAATAGTGTTTTTTATTTTTTTAAAACCTTTTTCTAACCCTTTTTTATTAAATAAAATACGTAGCTATATATATATATAGAGAGAGAGAAGAAAATCCAATATTTACACTATAGTTTAAATTATACAAAGAAAATATAATAATTTACTTATTAAAATTTTAATAAGTAAATATGTATGTATGTATATATATGTATGTATGTATGTATGTATGTATATGTATGTATGTATGTATGTATGTGCGTATGCACACATATATTTGGGAATTCTTTTTTTTTTATAAATAGAAAAATAAAATATGTACTTTAAGAATGAGAGTATTTTTTTTTATAATTAAATCGAAGAAAATCTGTTAAGAGTAAGATAAAACTTTGAAATATCAATATTAGACCTAAAGGAATATTTATACTAAAATAATATAAAATTTGGGTGTGGTCAAAAATTAATTGTTCACACACACAAGCCCGCACCTGCGGCCACTGACCTCGCACATACGGACGCGCAAGTGAGCCCAAACGCCCGCACCTGTGGTGCCTGGGATGTCCTCCCTCCTTCGCTTCTGCGGCTCGTGGCTCGCACCTGCGGCTGGCCTACCGCAGGTGCGGGCACACCAAAACTGGTGCACCAGCAGCCTTGTTGAGTTTCAAACTCAACTCGCGCGTTGTCCAAATGGCACCCGAGGCCCCCGAGGCCCCGTCCAAACATACCAACAAGTTCGAAATTATAAGACGGACTCACTCGAACTCTCAGAACGCCCGAAATAACATTAAAACTAGGATTCGCAACCCAAAACCAATTGAATCAAACTTAAGAACTTCAAGTTCTTCATTTTACATCCAATGCGCCGAAACGTGCTTAATCTACTCGGAATGACATCAAATTTTGTGTGCAAGTCTTAAATGACATTACGGAACTATTCACGGTCTCGAAATTCTGCTTGGACCTTGATATCACCAGAACGAGTTCCAAACCAAATTTAAAGAACTTTTAAAACCTTCAAGAACCAACTTTCACTATTAGGCGCCGAAACGCTCTCGGGTCATCCAAAACCCGATCCGAGCACAGGCCCAAGTCTAAAATCATCATACAAACCTATTGAAATCGTCAAATCCCGATTTCAAGGTCGTTTACTCAAAATGTTGACCGAAGTCAGACTTGGCCTTTTAAGCCAACCTTAAGGAACCAAGTATTCCGATTTCACTCCAAACTCTCCCAAATAATGAACCAACCATTCCATCAAGTCATAAATCAGTAAAAGCAAGTACGTGAAGTCTTATTTAGAGGTACGAGGTTCTAGAAAGTAAAACGACCGGTCGGATCGTTATATTTTCACATTCAATTTCACTTCATCAAAGTACTCTACCATAACTAGTTTTAAAGTTAATAAATTTGATAAGCAAAATTAACATCTTATTCGAGACTAGACCTACAATTGACTAATTGGAATTACCTGTCGTTTCCTTTTCCTCTCAAGCTCTGCTTGCAAGTCCAAAAGGAAGGGAAAACAAGAAAATTCTTTAAGTTCATGCTATAGTGCTCGGATTCTATAGTCCCCAAGGATATAAAGTTATAATTCAGTTTGAATTGACAAATAAGCATATTTCAACAATTAAGGACATTTTTGAAAATATATTTACTACTAGGGCATGTTTCAGGTGTGTAATTTCTTCTTTTAGCTGGTTCATCTATTATGAGTTTCAGTGTGAATGAACAATAAACTATATTCCATGTATTATGAATTTTCTTGTGCATTAAAGAAGTATTGTTCTGCCATACCCATCACACCCACTAAACAAAAACTGCGAGACGCACACCGCTTGTAAGAAACATCTCTAAAGGTGAAAATATACAACACCAATTTGAGATATTAAGCAAAATATGAGTGAAATATTAGAGTTTGAAGAATCAAATTAGCTTGACCAAAAACCATAAAGAATGCTCGAAAAGGATAGAGAAACAGTTGGACCCCTAGCTCGAACTGAAATTTTTTAAGAGAAGTCAAAATTTGACAAAATCGAAGCAAAATTCACTCCAAATGAGCTCCTCCATTAATTTTCTCGAGCAATTCCTTCAAATTTGTTTGAGGTTGTAACGACCCGGCCAGTCGTTCCGAGACGCCTTGTTCCCCCATTTCTGCTTCTTTATGTATTATTCAACTATATAGTATGGTATCGGGTTGGTTTTTTTGGGTCCGAAGTAGTTTTGGAGTGAAATGAGACACTTAGTCTCTTATTAGGAAGCTTAAGTTGGAAAAGTAAACCGAATGTTGACTTATATGTGAACGATCTTAGATTTGGATTTTTATGATTCGGATAGCTCCATTAGGTGAATTTGGACTTAGGAGCACGTCCATAATGTAATTTGGAGGTCCGTGGTAGAATTAGGCTTGAATTGGCAAAAGTTGGAAATTTAACGATTTTGGTCGACAGTGAGAAATTAGATATCGAGGTCAGAATGGAATTTCTGAAGTTGGAGTAGGTTTGTAGTATCATTTGTGACGTATGTGCAAAATTTAAGGTCATTCGGACGAGGTTTGGTAGGTTTCGGCGTTGTTTGCGGAATTTGGAAGTTTAGAAGCTCTTAGGCTTGAATCTGGGGTTGATTTGATGTTTTGGTGTTCTGGTGTGTGTTTTGAAGGTTTGACTAAGTACGTATATTGGTATACGACTTTTTGGTATCATTGGTTGAGGTCCCGAGGGCCTCGGGTGTGTTTCGGGTGATTAACGGATTGGATTTTAGAGATTTGGAAGTGTTGTTTTCTGGTGTTTTGAATTGCTGGTGTTTTTCTGCACCTGTGAAAGAGGAGCTGCAGGTGCGATGGTCGCATGCACGTAAGGGAATCGCAGATGCGGAGTTTTTGGGATCTGAGGAAGGTGCACAGGTGCGCAAGCTTGGACGCACCAGCGAGCCCGCAGGTGCGAAACCTGGGCGCAGGTGCGGAAGATGGGCGTTTAAGTGAAGCCCGCAGGTGCTAGATTTTTACCGCTGGTGCGAGAAAAGGGCCGCAGGTGCGAGAAGCCTGGGCAGACTTCGCGAATTTTGGTCCATTCTTCACCATTTTTAGTCGGTTTTGAAGCTTTGGACAGTGATTTTGAAGGGTAATTTGAGGGATATCAATGATGTAAGTTGCTTAAGCCCTAATATTCGTGTTTATGATGATTTTACATTGTTTAATCATGTTATTAGTGGGATTTGGGGTGAAGTTGAAGGGTTAGGGCTTGAGATTTTGGAGAGTTTGAGGTGAGGATTTGAGGGACCAAACAAAGTCACATTTTGATGAAATTGGTATGGTTAGACTCATGAGTGAATGAGCTTCCTAGTTTTTTAATCTTCATCGGGTTTCGAAACATGGGCCCGGGGCCGGGTTTTAGACAATTTCGTGTTTTGGGCCTAATTTTGTAGTTTTTCTCTTGAAATTCATTTTTTAGCATATGTTGATGGTATTGTACTTGTTGTGAATAGATTCGGATCTTTTGGAGACCGAGTCGAAGGGAAGAGCATCCCGGAGTAGGATTCTACGTTGTTAAGGTAAGTAACAGTTTTAGATATGGTTTTGAGGGTATAAAGCATGGAGATTTGGTATCATGTGACTATTTGGAGGTGACATCCATGCTAGGTGACAGGCGTGTGGGTGTACGCCGTGAGGGATTGAGACTTGGTCTAAGGCTGTGAAGCCTAATAACCTTTATTTGTGTTTATGTGCTTTCATGTCTTCTAGAACTTGATTGCCTTCATGTTAGAGATCATTCTTAGGCTTTATCCCTGCTCACAGTAGTTATACTCAGTCATGGTAATTCTTGTACGTGTTTACCTCAGTCTTGTTATCTTCTTGCTAAATAGACTGTAATACTTTGATTTAGACTGCTTTCCTTTATTTATTGAAAACTATGAGGCTAGAGAGGTACATGACTAAGTGAGGCCGAGGGCCCGTTGTGAGATATTATAATATAGCACGTGAGTTGTCTGTACGGATCCAGATATGATATGATAGCACGTGAGTTGTCCGTGTGAATCCAGATATGATATGATATCACGTGAGTTGTCCGTGCAACACGAGAGTGGTCCGTGCAGATTAGCATTTGAGCTGTAGAAGCCCCTCCGGAGTCTGAACACCCCCAGTGAGCACAGGTACCTATGGAGCGTGTGCATTGAGGGCTGAGGGATCGAGTGACTGTGTTTGTGAGGTTTCATCTATTCTGTTGTTGTTGCATTTATCTGTTATTTTCCATGTAGTAGTTGATAATTTATGAAACTGATCTTTTAATCATGTTCATCCTTAACTGTGAAAATTATTAATCGAATTGTTCTGCTTAGCTCGTCACTACTACTCATTTCCTTAGTTATTATTGTTATTTGCTGAGTCGGTTGTACTCATACTACATCCTGCACTTCATGTGCAGATCTAAGTGTGTTTGAGCGCAGCGATTGTTGAGTCCAGGTCGGCTTGTCTTCGGAGACTACAAGGTAGATGCCAGCGTCCACAGGACCTTGTTACTCCTTCTATTTCTCCTTTTGGTTGTATTGACATTTAGACAGTTGATGTAATAATTTAAGTACTTAGACGCTCATGACTTAGTGAAACCTTGATGTCTGGGGCTCGTTTTCCGCATTTGTATTTTCAGATTTAAAGTTTAACTCTTACATCTTAAATTAGTGGTATTTTTGGGAATAATAGGCTTGCCTAGTATCACGATAGGCGCCATCACGACAGGGTTAGATTTGGGTCATGACAAGTTGGTATCAGAGCCTAGGTTACATAGGTCTCACGAGTCATGAGCGTGTTAGTAGAGTCTTGTGGATCGGTACGGACACGTCTGTACTTATCTTAGAGAGGTTGTAGAACCCTTAGGAAAATTTCACATTCTTGTATTCTTGTCATGCGATCTATTTATTATGGTAACTAAACATCTGTTATTTCATTTTCTCATAGATGGTGAGGAATCGTGCTACCGGTCAGGAGGGCCAGCCACCAGTACCACCAGCTGGGGCCGTGAGAGGCCGAGGTCGCGGTAGAGGCCGTTGTAGGGGCAGAGTCACCGTCCGCGCAGCAGTTGGGGCAGCACCTGCAGATCCCCCAGTTGTCCCAGATCAGGACCAAGTCCTCGTGGTAGATGTTCCAGCAGGACCAGCTCAGGCACCACTTGTGCCTATTGTGATTCCTGGCCTTCAGGAGGCCCTCGCCCAGATTCTATCAGTATGTACTGGCCTGGCTCAGGTGATCTCAGTTACCACGACCACAACTACTTCTCAAGCCGGGGGAGGCACCCAGACTCCCGCCGCCCGCACATCGGAGCATGTTCTTCAGGGACTCCAAACACCGGGGACCCCACCAGCCCAGCCGATTGTAGCTGCTCAGGAGCATGTAGTTCCTACTATGCCGAAGGATGATCAGCGTAGGTTGGAGAGGTGTGGGAGACTCAAGCCTCCACCTTTCAGTGGCATAGAGAGAGGGGATGCCCAAGATTTCTTGGACAAGTGTCAGAGGATACTCCGCACGGCTGTTATTCTGGAGAATTGTGGGGTATCATTCACTACATTTCAATTTTTTAGGGTTGCACTCCGATGGTGAGAGACTTACGAGAGGCTTAGTCCTGTTGGCGAAGCACCCCTTACTTGGAAGCAGTTCTTTGTGGTCTTTTTGGAGAAGTTCGTGCCTCAGTCCCGCAGAGAGGAGTTGCGCAGGCAGTATGAGCAGCTTCGCCAGGGTGATATGTCTGTGATGCAGTATGAGATGAAATTCTCGGAGTTGGCCCGACATGCTATCTGGTTGGTTCCCACAGACCAGGAGAGGATCATGAGGTTTATAGATGGTCACACTTTTCATCTACGGTTGCTTATGACCCGAGAGAGGGTGTCTAGTGCTACCTTTGATGAGGTTGTTGACATTTCTTGATAGATTGAGAAATGTATCAGGGTGGATTCAGTGGTGCTCCTCAGGGGGGTCAGTTTCAGCACCGCAAACGCCGTCCATTCAGGCATGCTCAGTCAGCTCGCCCATTTCACCGTGGTGCATCATATGGCCATGGTTCTCACAGTCATCAGCAGGGCCAGTCGTCATTTAGTGCACTGCCAGCACAGAGTTCTCATCATGCTCCGTCCGCTCAGGTATCCTTGAGTAGTTCTTTTGGGCATCAGGACCAGCAGTTCCATCAAAGGAGGGGTTGTTTCGAGTGCGGGGATTTTGGTCACATTATGAGAGATTGACCTAGGCTGTTGGGTGGGACTCCACAGTGGAGTACTCGACCAACGACACCAGCACCAGTTCCTCCACCGCCCGCTCAGCCAACTAGGTATGGATCTCAGCCAGCTAGGGGTGGAGCCCAGTCAGCTAAGGGTAACCCGAGAGTGGGAGGCATATCAGGAGGTGGCCATGCCCATTATATGCCCTCCCAGCCAGACTAGATGCTATTGCTTCAGATGATGTGATCGCAGGTATTGTCTGAGTTTTTCATAGAGATTCCTCTATATTATTTGACCCTGGTTCTATATATTCATATGTTTTCTTGTATTTTCCTCATTTTTTAGATATGCCCCATGAGTCTTTAGTTTCATCTGTTCATGTATCTACTCCGGTGGGCGATACTATTGTTGTAGACCACGTATATCGGTCATGTGTGGTGTCTATTGGGGGTCTAAAGACCCAAGTGGACCTTATGTTGCTCAGTATAGTCGATTTCGATGTTATATTGGGCATGGATTGGTTATCTCCATGTCATGTTTTTCTAGATTGTCACGCTAAGACCGTGACGTTAGTGATGCCGGGGTGTCCGAGGATAGAGTAGAGTGGTTCTATAGACTATGTACCGAGTAGGGTGATTTCATATTTGAAGGCTCAGCGTATGGTTGAGAAGGGTTTTCTCTGGTACTTGGCTTTTATGAGAGATGTTAGTGCATAGACTCCTGCCATTGATTTTGTTCCGGTGGTATGTAATTTTCCGGATGTGTTTCCTGCAGAACTGTCGGGCATGCTGCCTGACAAGGATATTGACTTTGGTATTGATTTGGTGCCGGGCACTAAGCCCAATTCTATTCCACCGTATCTTATGGCTCTGATGGAGTTGAAGGAATTGAAAAAGCAGCTTCAGGAACTCCTTGATAAGGGGTTTATTCGGCCTAGTGTGTCACCTTGGGGTGCACCGGTTCTATTTGTGAAGAAGAAGGATGGTTCCATGAGAATGTGCATTGACTACAGGCAGTTGAACAAGGTCACAGTCAAGAACAAGTATCATTTGCCTCGTATTGATGATTTATTTGACCAGCTTCAGCGAGCGAGGGTGTTCTCCAAGATCGATTTGAGGTCCGGGTATCACCAACTGAAGATTCGGGATTCAGATATTCTTAAGACAGCTTTCAGTACCCGTTATGGCCATTATGAGTTCTTGGTGATGTCTTTTGGGCTGACCAATGCCCCACCAGCATTCATGCATTTGATGAACAGTGTATTCCAACCATATTTGGATTCATCCGTTATTGTATTCATTGATGATATCCTGGTGTACTTTCGTAGCCAGGAGGAGCATGCTCAGCATTTGAGGATTGTATTACATAGATTGAGGGAGGAGAAGCTTTATGCAAAGTTCTCCAAGTATGAGTTTTGGCTTGGTTCGGTAGCACTCTTGGGGAACGTGGTGTCCAGTAAGGGTATTCAGGTGGATCCAAAGAAGATAGAGGCAGTGTAGAGTTGACCTAGACCGTCCTCAGCCATGGAGATTAGGAGCTTTCTTTGGTTGGAAGGTTATTACCGTCGCTCCGTGGAGGGATTTCATCTATTGCTTCGCCCTTGACCAAATTTACTCAAAAGGGCGCCCCATTCAGGTGGTCAGACGAGTGTGAGGAGAGCTTTCAGAAGCTCAAGGATGCTTTGACCATATCTCCAGTGTTAGTTCTGCCATCAGCTTCAGGTTTTTATATTGTGTATGATGCCTTGAGGATATGCATTGGTTGTGTTTTGATGCAGGAGGGTAGGGTGATTGCCTATGCCTCGCGCCAGTTGAATACTCATAAAAAAAATTGTTACACCCCGTAGTATTACGTCAATGTTTTGCTCTGCAGTAATATATTACGATGATGTTACGTCCCGCAGTATTATATTACGATTATATTACGCCTTGAGGTATTACATTACCATGATGTTATGCTTCACAGTATTAAATTACGATCATGTTGCACCCAATAGTGTTGTACATTGAATTTGTCATAAGGTAATTGACATCGGTCCAAGTAAAAGATTATTTGGAGATTATAAGAATTAGGCCATTTCACAAGTGACAAATAAATTCGTGAAGGTGAAAGGGGAAGCAAGTCAAAGAAAATAAATTTCAATCCATGTTTGGCATGTAGGGGTAAAATACGGATCGAGCTTTAATACCCGATATTTACGGACTAGTACCATACAAGGTACCATGTGACCATGATAGTGGGATATATAAAGCGTATTAAGAATAAGTAGAATTTTAAGTAATTTGAGATAATTTTTAATTATGCGGGTAATTGATTAATTACCGGGTAACGGGATTACCCAATTAACTAATAAGTGGATAAAAATTAATAAATTTCACCCTCCAAAATAACGTGGTAGCCACACCACTTCCAAACCATGACTCTTAGTATTTTTGCATTAGGTGGCATAATGTCACATTTCACTCCTTTTTAAAAGATCTTTCATATTCACAAAAAACTTAACCATTAAGAATCATAATCAATCTTACATAAAAGGTCCCTTCAACCAAAACCCAAATGTTAGCCATTTTCACAGAATAGCTTTCAAGCAAAAACTTTAAATCTAGAATGATTAGCAAGTTTCAACAAACGTTTTCCAACCAACAATTCAACGAGAAATTATTGGAAGCTTAACAACGTGTAAATTTTGTGGTTCTAAAGGGGTACGGTGCAAACTTTTCCAAGAATATTATACGGATTTTTCCCTACTCCAGGTATGTTAAGGCTATCCCTTCTTTCTTTTGGCATGGTCCAAATTATACGGAAGAAACAAGCAAATTCATGGTTTTCATAAATTACTCTATTCATAGAAATACTAGGGGTGTCTATATTCTTGATTTCCCATGTGAATTATTATTATCTTCTGTTCATGGGTCTCGAAAATACGTATGTTGGTAAAGTTTATTTCATGATATTAATCAGAGGCATAATGGCCTTATGACGTACCGAGAAATTTTATTGACGTATTTCATATGCATTTACATATGCACATTGACCCATGACCAGATGGCGTTATGTACGCGTATATATGTAAATATATGTATATGGGACATGGGAAAAGGTTACGGCGTTATATACGCACCACCACCTGATTAGCTAGTATATGATGATGATGTTACCCACAGTGGCTGAAATATGGTTCAAACGGTGTTATATACGCGTATATATGTATGTATATTCA
>ML417953.1:0-18091 GCA_005239525.1 Nicotiana knightiana | reverse complement strand
TATATATATATATATATATATATATATATATATATATATATATATGACATAAATATATTTAAAAAAATGACACAGCTAGTCATTATAGTAATTATTTATTTATTCACGTTTTATCGCTTACAAAAAAATTGTACACCCCTAAATGATCAATTAGGTCATAAAATACTATGTAGATATTGCAGTTGGTAATTTAGAATGTATAGACAACTTCCTGATTTCGTCAATACTATTCTAGAGTATATTTTATAGAGTAAGGATCTATCCACAAATTGGGGACAAGGACATATACCAAAATATAATGTAAATAATCATCTATCGGTTGTCAAATTATTTCATGGTTTACATGATTGCAGCGCCGAATTTTAGTGTTTTTAGTAACTAACATGAGTGACTTTATGTTTGTAACTTCAATTAGTTGGACAGTTCCATTATCTAGTATTTGTGATAATAACTTGGCCACATAAAAAGCGGAACAGTGAGAGTACTGAATTGCAACGAAGTGATAGAGTGATTTTATTAGGCGAAGACATGTAATAATAAATCATGATCTAATAATTTCTACATATATGTCATGCATCTTATGTTTTGATCTATTATGTTTACTTGTTATCTAGATGTAACTTATATTGCGTGCGAGTAGGGTTTTTTTTGCAACAACTACTACTCTGGAAAACAGTAATGAAATCATGAAATTCAATAACTTTGTTAGTATGCTATGAAAGAGTGTTCAAAGTCTATTTTTAATTAATAATAAATATTATTTTATCCTATACAAAATATAATTTTTCGGCGAAAGGTGTTTTGTCGACCACCCTTGGCATACGATAGCTTTGCCCCTGCTTGCAAACACTGTTTAAACAGAAAATATGAGCCGGTCTTTTTAGTAGAGCTTATTTTTTGCAAGTTGAAGGTGTAAAGCTTTTTACATTATCAAGTTAAAGTAATACTAACAAACTATATTAAACCTAATTTAATAATTTAAAAAATAAAACAAATAACCTGTTGTAATCAATTAAAATACACTAATGGGATAAAAAATTTGCCCTATTCATATCGTGTACACTGTACGTAAGTAAAGTCCTTTGGAAAAAAAACAAAAAGAAGAAAAATAAAAAGAGCATACGCATAGAGAGATCTTCTTCCAACGCATAGATCGGTACTTTTTACTGTTTTTTTGCAGTTTACGAGGGACATAAGTTGTCATTACCCAATTTCGGACTCATGATGATGTTTGTCGTGAAACCAAACCAGCCTCCCTTTTTAATTAAGCTAAATTCAATTTCCAGTAAAAATGACATTTTAAACGAATTTATTGATAATATTAAGAATCTGAAATTTAAAAACAATATTTGAAAACNTTTAAACCTCCAACCCCGGATCCGGTGTCACTCAGTCATGAGCTACTATAACATAAAGCAAAGAAAAGGAAAAATGGACAACATTGTCTCAAAATAAAGAACAACATGTAGAATAAGAAACAGAAGACGAGGTCGCGATCGCCAGCTGCTACCTCGACAACTCCAATAGAAACGTTGACCGCTGCTCAATATCTGCTACCGGGTCCCGGTGTACCTGGATCTGCACACAATGTGCAGGGGGTAACGTGAGTACACCAACTCAGAAGTAACGAACCCAAACTATGGGTTAAGAAGTAGTGACGGACAAAACCTCAATTATGTTACAATAAATAATATATAGAATTTAGACATGCTAACAATTTATCAGGATGAGTAAATATGTCAAGTATGCCAGTATACTTTACATGCCATCATAAAATATATGTATGAAACCAGTATGGATATGCAAATAGTGCTCACAGCTTTCCCACCAAAGTCCACTCAGTACTATATATGGCTCTCAGGCCCAAGGAAGTTCCATCCCGGAATATGCATAAACACTGGTGACCGTAGTCACTTCGTACGGAGGAAAAAGGCCAGTCCAGCCCCCACGGAGAAGATCCATCTCCGAAATACAACACTCGGACAATATTCATATCCAGGGAAGATCCATCCCTCACATAACATCAGCTTAGTACAAGATCCATGCCCATGGAAGATCCTTCCCTCACATACATCAACTTCGGACAAGATCCATACCCAGGGAAAATCCACCCCTCACATCAACGCGCTCACTGGGGGTATAAAGACTCCGGAGGGGCCCTAGTTGCCCAAGCGCCATATCAAGCCAACGAAGGCATGATTTAAATATCGCTGCAGTGTGCAGTCCATACTCATATCTGTCTCAATAACAGGCTCTCGGCTCACTCATTCATTACTCTTCAGTCTCACTCACATGGGTCACAAATGCCTCCATCAGCCCGAAACAATGATAAGTATGCATGTAATTAATTGAGACTGAGATATGAAATGATATGCTATAACAGGACTGAGTCTATGACATCAAATAATCACAACATGAGACAGCAATATACGACCACTCGAGTCTCAGCATTTCCGGCGTGAAGCCTAGCATTTATACTTAACATAATTTCTAACATGTTCACAATTACCACATTAATAGAAGCACATATATCATCATGGAATAATCACTAAGCGGTGCCATGGGATAAGCCAGGCCACAAATTCCCGGTGCACGCCCTCACACCCGTCACTTGGCATGTGCGTCACCTCAACAATAGTCATAAATCATTTAACTCGGGGTTTTGAACCCTCAGAACCAAGTTTGGAAACGTTACTTACTTCAAAACCAGCTAAAATACTATTTCGCAGTGCCTTTGCATGTAAATCCTGCCTCTGAGTGCTCCAAATCTACCAAATTCAGATTTTTATCATCAAATTATGCTTAAGGAATGAATTCCAATTGAAAAGTACCAAAATTTAGCTCAAAACCCGAAATTAGTCAAAATCCGAAACTCAGAAATTTTTATACCAAACTGTTCTTCATCATCTCACGAGTCCGTACATATAAAGAACACTAAAATCGGAGTTCGTCCCTCAAATCAATCCCTAAAGGTCTCAAAATCTCAAGCCCTAAACCCACCTTTTTCTACTGATTTTCGTGAATTTAACACTGGTATTATGTTCTATAATCATCTATAATTGAGTTTTAAGGTCCAAAACACTTACCTCTATGAAGAACAATGATTTCTCTCTTCAAAAATCGTCCCCAAAGCTCTATGTCCGTACAAAAATGGTGTAAAAAAGGTTTAGGTCGCGGAGGGTTTATTTAAATACTGCCCAGGTAACTATGAACTGCGATCACGGAAAGGCCCTCGCGATCGCGATTCACAGCAACTCAAACTCACGCGATCGCAACCCAATGCACGCGATCGCGAAGACCATTTGACCTCACCCCCACACGCATGTCAGGACCCTACGCGATCGCAGGCAAGGCAACGCGATCTCAATGCTTGACCTGTTCGACCTTTGCGATCGCGAACACACTTATGCGATCGCAGAGAGAAAAATTCTGCCCCTCTAAATTTGCACTACGCGATCGCAACTCTCCCTACGCGATCGCAGTGAAGGAAAACCTGCTGCACAAAAACCAGAAAACCAGCAATTTATCTAAGTCCAAAAATGCCCGTTAACCAACCGAAATCAATCCCGAGCCCCTCGGGACCCCAACAAAAGTTACCAACACATCCCATAACATCATTCAAACTTAGTTTCAAAACACCAAATTTACATCGGATTGAAGCCTAAGAACTTTGAAATTTCTAAAATCTACCAACGATGCCGAAACTATCCAAAACAACTCCAATTGACCTGAAATTTTGCAAACACATCCAAAATGACATTATGAACCTGTTCCAACTTCCGAAATTCCATTCTGACCCTGATAGCCTATTTTCCACTGCCGACCGAAAATCACCAAAAACTAACTTTCGTCAATTCAAGCCTAATTCTACACCGGACATCACAAAATATTCCGAGCACACTCCTAAGTCCCAAATCACCTAACAAAGATATCCGAGCCATAAAATATGCGTTCCGAGGTCGTTTACCAATAAGTCAACTCTCAGTTGACTTTTTCAACTTTAAGGCTATTTTTAAAGACTAAGCGATTAAACTCTCACTACAACCATTCCGATTTCAAGCCTACCAACTCTAACACATTAATAACAGTATAACCAACCTATGGTAAGTCAAGAATAGTAATTATAATGCAGGTTCTACCTAACGACGGACCGGGTCGTTACATTTTCCCCCACTTAAACATACGTTCGTCCTCGAACGTGCCTAGAGTTGTTCCAAACACCACCAAAATATTTGTGTAACCTACCATGCACATATTCGGAGGTGATACCACATCACCCTACCCCATCTAGGTCTGATAACACAACATAACTGAAATTTCATTATCAAATCCTGACCCATAAACCTTAGAACTACATTTTCACTTCTGAATCAATTTACAAGATCAAAATCCCACAACTATAAACTGAATAAGTCTGAGCACACTGTAACAAGTCATATGCGTAACCCAAGATGAAATACCATAATTCACTGCATGACTCAAGCACTCATGACGATAACTCCTAATCACAATAGTTGCTTATAACAACCCAATACTGGTAAATAACCTCTTATCAAGAAATGCCTCGCTCTTACACTTTCATATACTGCCGATGATGACAAAAACACGTAGAAACTAACAACCACTCGTCCGAGCAGTCAGACATGAAGCTCCCCTTTCCCAAACAGGAATTATAGCAAATTTCTAAGCCGACTCCCGATATTTATCTTTCCAACTATGCTGTAGACAATTCTGACAATATTCATTCTAGGTCCAATGACCTCTTCTGACATGACACATCAATACAATTCGAAGCCATAACCTGTGCAACTTGTGCACTCAACAACAACATCCCAACGTAATCAAATTATATAAAAGACTCACATAAGAGGACTATCCTGCCATTAACAATTACCCTCACAACATCATGCTAAAAGCCTGGCACACATCGTAACAATCAAAACACATGAATCCAATACCAAAGGTCATACCCCTACATAACTCCACTACACTGAGTGATCCCATCGAAACGCTAGTCCACATGAAATTCCTTAAGCCACCCATAGATATCATTTACTTAGTCATTTGAAACTGCCAATGCCGCCTAAGAATTTTGACCTTTCTTCCAGAACTGAACCGTGAATTCACGCATGCAGATCTCGACTCTACACAACGTACCGCATACACCAACACCCAAGATCATTTCTAGGAAACACATGTAGAAAACTCATTACCTCATAAGCACCCAAGGAACTAAACGTATCCCTTACCATGTCGATCCGACCCACTACAAAGTGGTCCTATTTATCCAAGTTCCTTCTGACTTACCCTTGAATTGAAAATTCTCCTTGTCATAATACTGCAATTCTCAACCTAGATTCACCACACGAGACCCAAGCATAAGATCATACAGTCTAAAGCTCATAAGCCGCTAAATACTCTCCCAAATATCCCCAAACTAAAACTAATACAACACCTAACCGGGCAACCAACTAATCATTAGTAGACTCCCCCACTTGGCTTAAAGCCATGGATCAAAACAACCATAACCCACAATGCCCATACGCTATCAGTGCCAGAATACTGCAGTGGGATTCAACTAAATCCTTCATAAGCTCATGCATAACTCAAACCATTAAACATCTCATTCATGGAAGTCACAACCATCGGTGCACGGCAGATACCGAGCGCTCACGTTCGCGTTTGAATACATGAAAGGAGTTCAAAGAATTACGCTTCAGGTTGAATCAATGGATTCGCACAACAAGAGTTCGAGAATGTGAGATTTTTCCTAAAGGTTTCGTAGCCTCTCGAAGATAAATACAGACGTCTCCGTACCGATCCGCAAGACTCTACTAAACCTGCTCATGACTGGTGAGACCTATTTAACCTAGCGCTCTGATACCATCTTGTCACGACCCAATTTCGGAGTCGTGATGGAGCCTGTCGTGGAACCAGACAAGCCTCCCTTTTTAACTAAGCTAAATTCAATTTCCAGTAAAAATGCGATCTTTAAACGAATTTATTGATAATATTAAGAATCTGAAATTTAAAAACAATATTTGAAAATTAAATTTAAACCTCTAACCACGGGTCTGGTGTCACTCAGTCATGAGCTACTATAACATAAAGAAAATAAAAGGAGAAATGGACAACATTATCTCAAAATAAAGAACAACAGGTAGAATAAGAAAGAGAAGACGAGGTCGCGATTGCCAGCTGCTACCTCGACAACTCCAATAGAAACGCTGACCGCTGCTCAATATCCACTACCGAGTCCCGGTGTACCTGGATCTGCACACAAGGTGCAGGGAGTAACGTGAGTACACCAACTCAGAAGTAACGACTATGGGCTGAGAAGTAGTGACAGACAAAACCTCAATTATGTTACAATAAATAATATACAGAATTTAGACATGCTAACAATTTATCAGGATGAGTAAATATTCCAAGTATGTCAATATACTCTACATGCCATCATAAAATATATGTATGAAACCAGTATGGATATGCAAATAGTGCTCACAACTCTCCCACAGAAGTCCACTCAGTACTATATATGTCTCTCAGGCCCAGGGAAGTTCCATCCCGGAATATGCATAAACACCGGTGACCGTAGTCACTCCGTACTGAGAAAAAAGACCAGTCCAGCCCCCACGGAGAAGATCCATCTCCGGAATACAACATTCGGACAATATCCATATCCAGGGAAGATCCATCCCTCACATAACATCAGCTTTGGAAAAGATCCATGCCCAGGGAAGATCCATCCCTCACATACATCAACTTCGGACAAGATCCATGCCTAGGGAAAATCCATCTCTCACATCAATGTGCTCACTGGGGGTGTAAAGACTCGGGAGGGGCCCTAGTGGTCCAAGCGCCATATCAAGCCAACGAAGACATGATTTAAATATCGCTGTAGTGTGCAGTCCATTCTCATATCTGTCTTAATAACAGGCTCTCGGCCTCACTCAGTCATTACTCTTCAGTCTCACTCACATGGGTCACAAATGCCTCCATCAGCCCGAAACAATGATAAATATGCATGTAATTAACAATATTGAGACTGAGATATGAAATGATATGCTATAACAAGATTGATTCTATGACATCAAATAATCACAACATGAGACAGCAATATACGACCACTCAGGTCTCAGCATTTCTGGCGTGAAGCCTAACATTTATACTTACTATGATTTCTAACATGTTCACAATTATCACATTAATAGAAGCACATATATCATCATGGAATAATCACTAAGCGGTGCCATGAGATACGCCCTCACGTCCGTCACTTGGCATGTGCGTCACCTCAACAATAGTCATAAATCATTTAGCTCGGGGTTTCGAACACTCAGAACCAAGTTTGGAAACGTTACTTACCTCAAAACCGGCTAAAATACTATTCCGCAATGCCTTTGCCTGTAAATCGTGCCTCTGAGTGCTCCAAATCTACCAAATTCAGTTTTTTATCATCAAATTATGCTTAAGGAATGAATTCCAATTGAAAAGTACCAAATTTAGCTCAAAATCCGAAATTAGTCAAAATCCGACCCCCGGGTCCGCGTCCCGAAACTCAGAAATTTTTATACCAAACTGTTCTTCATCATCTCACGAGTCCGTACATATAAAGAACACTAAAATCGGAGTTCGTTTGACCCCTCAAATCAATCCCTAAAAGGTCTCAAAATCTCAAGCCCTAAAGCTACCTTTTTCTACTGATTTTCGTGAATTTAACACTGATATTATGTTCTATAATCATCCATAATTGAGTTTTAAGGTCCAAAACACTTACCTCTATGAAGAACAATGATTTTCCTCTTCAAAAATCGTCCCCAAAGCTCTATGTCCGTACAAAAATGGTGTAAATGGGGTTTAGGTCGCGGAGGGTTTATTTAAATACTGCCCAGGTAACTATGCATTGTGGTCGCAGAAAGGCCCTCGCGATCGCGATTCACATCGACCCAAACCAACGCGATCGCAACCCAATGCACGTGATCGCGAAGAACAATTGACCTCACTCACACGCGCCTGTCAGGACCCTATGCGATCGCAGGCAAGGCCAAGCGATCGCAATGCTTGACCTGCTCGACCTTTGCGATCGCGAACACACTTATGCGATCGCAGAGAGAAAAATTCTGCCCCTCTCAATTTGCACTACGCGATCGCAACTCTCCCTACGCGATCGCAGTGAAGAAAAATCTGCTGCACAAAAACCAGAAAACCAATAATTTATTTAAGTGCAAAATGCCCGTTAACCAACCGAAATCAATCCCAAGCTCCTCGGGACCCCAACCAAAGTTACCAACATATCCCATAACATCATTCAAACTTAGTTGCACTCTCAAAATACCAAAACTAATATCAAAACACCAAATTTACATCGGATTCAAGCCTAAGAACTTTGAAATTTCTAAAAGTCACCAATGATGCCGAAATTATCCAAAGCAACTCCGATTGACCTGAAATTTTGCAGACACATCCAAAATGACATTACAAACCTGTTCCAACTTCCAGAATTCCATTCCGACCCTGATAGCCTATTTTTCACTGCCCGACCGAAAATCACCAAAAACTAATTTTCTCCAATTCAAGCCTAATTCTACACCGGACATCACAAAATATTCCGAGCACACTCCTAAGTCCCAAATCACCTAACGAAGCCATCCGAGCCATAAAATCCGCGTTCCGAGGTCGTTTATCAATAAATCAACTCTCAGTTGACTTTTCCAACTTTAAGACTATTTTTAAAGACTAAGCGACTAAACTCTCACTACAACCATTCCGATTTCAAGCCTACCAACTCTAACACATCAATACAGTATAACCAATCTATGACAAGTCAAGAATAGTAATTATAATGCAGGTTCTACGTAACGACGGACCGGATCGTTACATAAGTACTAAAATAGAAAGGTGAAAGGCCAATTATAAATTCTCCAATGGTTTAAACTTTAAATTATTTCCTTCCACACACAAAAAAAACTAATATTTGGTGTAAATTCAAACATTGAATTTAATAGCAGGGGTTCAAATTTCACAAAAAATTCTTATTTGATGGGGTTGGGTTAAATATTTGTAGAAAGACCAAAAAGCCACACCTATTAACTCGTCGAGGCTAAAGATTCATGGCATTTAAGGAAAACAATATGTATGCATATTGCTAACTTATTACCTTCATTTCTATGTTTGTAAATGATTTCTGTTATTTTATAAAAGATAATAGCAGATTATATGATTGGAATCATAAAAATAAGCCACAAGTCGTGAGACACCTTGCCAATATCCAAATACTTAATTATCATTCTATTTATTTTGAATTAAGAATTAGATAACAAAAAAGTTATTCTCAAAGGAAGGGTATGGTTGACCATAAATTATTTTTCTGCCATAGATTCTTCTTCTTGAACTTTTACAAGTGTTTTGCTATCCTTGAAAGCTAATTGGGTGTTTGGACATAAGAATTGTAAAATTTCGTTAAAAAGTGAAGAAAAAAACTCAAGTAAAAATACTATTTTAAAATTAGAGTTGTGTTTAGACATGAATATAATTTTGAGTTGTTTTTGAATTTTTGTGAGTGATCTGAAGTGAAAATTTTGAAAATAGTCTTTTGAAGTTTTTTAAATTCTCGAAGATTCCGAAATTCGTCTCAAATAAAATTTGAAAATTTTACGACCAAACATTCATTTTGAAAAAAAAAAGAGTAAATTTTATGGCTAAACAGGCTCTAAGAAAATCAAAACGGTATTGCCTTAGTTTTTGCACGTTTATTTAGTTGTACTAGAAGACTATAAAAAAGGGGAACACAAATCGAACAAAAGATGTTTTAGCGGAAATGTGTTACTTGGTCTGTTGATGAACAAAGATGTCAACTATTTGGTACGGGATTCAATGTACTAATAAATGTGTTACTGGGTCTGTGGTCCTAACAATAATTCATAGCTTAACACAGACAAATGTGAACTAATATGATTGGAGAAATTGTGCTTCAACTGAATGTGATTGGCAGCTTGAAAGAGTCGATGGATAGATCGATGATGGGAACGTCGTTTGCTAATTGCAATAGCTTATCCCACTGCAGAAACGGCCAAAAGGAGGATTTTCCGTAAGGCAAAACTAACCAACACATACAGTAGCTATGTCAAGTCATACCTTTTAAAATTAGGTTAATTAATAACTCGTATACACTGAAAACCTAAATAAGTTTGAAACTATTACTAATGTTCTTTAACTAATTTATTTACTTCATTTTTCTAAGTTATCTTATTCGGCTAAGGGCATCTCCAACCCTCTCCATTTCTCCATAATGGAGTCATTTTTTGCCAAAATATGGCTCCAATGCTCCATATTTTTTCTCCCAAAATGGGGGATGAATAGTGTTACTCCAAACTCCTCCATTACTATTCATCCTTACTTTATTATTTAACTCTTTTAATCTATCTCTTTATATATACCTAATTATGTTTATGTAATATCTTTATAATATTAATTTTACATCTTGACTTTGACGTATAATTTTGATAAATTAATTCTAGTGTATTTATTATTTGTATGTAAAATTGTAAGTTAATTTTATTGGGAATGTCCACCTCCAACGGTAGAAATGGTAGTAGATGAAAATCACCGATTTGAGCAATTTTTAGCTCGACACAAAAAAATGAAGGACAAAGATGTTCATTTTACACTTCGTAATGCATTAATAGATCATTTATGGGAGCATACCTCAGGTGGAAGTTGAATATTTATGTAATATATGATTTGAAATTTCACCATAATATGTATTTAATTATCTTGTATCTCAATGTTTCACTTTTATTTGAATTATCTGTTGATATGTATAAATTATAATATTTTCTTACAAATTATATTATTTAAAATTTTATGGTATAAAATAATTTTATATTAAATTATACGTGATGAATATGTAAAAAAGAAAAAAGATAAAATTTCTTTAATAGAAATAAGAAAATAAAAGATAAAATATAATATTGAAAAGAGAGAAAAATATAAAATGAAATATTTTTTTTTGGAGTAAAAAATAGAGTAATGATTGGAATAACTTTACTGCATTTTAGAGGAGAAAATAGAGGTAAGGGTTGGCGATAGACTTATAAGAGTGATATTGCATTCAGTCGATTAGCTTAACAGCGTAAAATATTGACTATTTATGGCCAGAGGTGGAGCAAGATTTGAATTTATGTGTTGAAATTTTAGTATTTATGATTTACTGAATTCAAAATTAATAATTTATACATAGGTCGGCTTGGTTCGGATTTGTCAATTATCAAACCAAACCAATGGTGTCGGAATTTTTAACTCTATAAATCAAACTAAACTAGCAAAGTCGGATTTTTCAATCTCGATTTCATTCGATTTTTCGGGTTTTCGATTTTTTTCCGGTAAAATCTTTATAGCACAAAATATATAATGTGTGCTCCAAATATTTCTTTTGTCCTATTAAGATACAACTATATATTGTATTTTCCAACAAAAATAACACAATTATATGAGATAAGTCATAGCATTATACTAAAATATTCAATAACAAAGATAATAAATTGCAAAGCAAATATTGTTAATTAATAAGCCATAATAAAAATTAACATAATCTAAATATACTATATTTGTCATGCTAAAATAAGTATAGCTAATAAGTTATATTAATTACTTAACTAAGCACTATAAAAAAAATTAAACTAAGTTATGCATTTTCATTATAAACCAATGTAAAACTAAAAATAGATATCCAACACTATCAGCAGTCCTTGTGTTGAATGGAGTTTCTTTTGGTAGCATTAATATTGATTTGAACTTTGTTTGAGTTACTATATTTATGGACGATAAAATTTATTTATCATTTGTATACGGTTGAAATCAGGGCTACCTGATTTCACTCTTTGATTGATACTGGCACACTGCATCGAAGGTCAGCTTCGGCCAAATTATGGAGTTGGGGCATTGAGTTCGAGATCGATGCTGGTATTAATTGAAGCCAAGATAGACATGCTCCGAGTAATGTTGGAGATAGCTCAGTAACGGAAAATCAAGATATCCTTTATTGATCGAGGATCGTGGCGCAAATCTCGGGATGGGTCAAATCATAGGCGGTTAATTAGCTAATTATATGATTTTTTACTGTAATTAGAGTTATACCTTAAGTATAACTCCTCTGCTGTATAAAGGGTAGTTCTAATCATACACAGGGCATCATCATTCATAGAGAAAAGCAATACCACTTTCTTTCTTGCTTGTGTTATTATTCACTAGTTTATTCCAATTCTTACTGTTCTTGCACTTATCAGCTCGAGGGTATCATAACTCGAGGCTGAAGTTATATTTGAATGCTGGTTTGATTTTTTGTAGTTTAATTCTACCATTTACTTTCATATTTATCAATTGGTATTGAGTGAAATCACATATCATTAAAACGGCAATATAAGTTTGATTGCTATCCAAATTTCTGGGTAAACAGTTTGGCCCCCACTGTGGGGCTAAGGTTAATAGTGATTGCTCGATACTGACGATAACACATACTACTTTATGCTTGTTCTTGTCATCAATTTTATTTTTAGGATAAAATATGTCAAACTCACAAACAACACCCATACATGGTGATAATGGCCTCGGATTTCACGGGGAAAACGACAATATAGTTGCTCCAGAGGTCGAGGTTCTATAGGCTGACCTCGAGGGAGCACCGATTGCCAATCCAGTCGACGTCAGTTCGCATATCGCTCTAAATGTGAATTTGTGCGCAGATCCCGAAGGGAGCGTACACAAAGAAGACCGATTTGATGGTCGAGGTACACAGGGCGGAGGAGATAGAGGAGTCAGCCTCCAAGTGATATTCGATATGCTATAGGCTCAACAGGATGCTATTGCACAACCACAAAATTAACATCGAGCACCGAGTGGGATTGAACCGAAAGTTGCCCGCCGAACCGAGTCAGTGCCAGAAAGATCGAATGCCAGTGGATCGAGGACTGATCCCGCAGTAACGAAGATGCTCGAGGATATCACCTAACGAATTGAATCAGGATAGAAGAAAATCGAGGCAAATGATAAGAAAGTAGAAACGTACAACTCCCGAGTTTGATCCGATACCGGGGCACTGCAATTTTGAAAGGGATGGATCCAAAGAAGTTTGTACAGAAGTCGTTTCCTCTAAGTGCGGCTCCGCATCCCATTCCCAAGAAATTTTGTATGCTAAAAATCCCTAAGTACAATGGGACCACTGATCCCAACAAGCATGTCACCTCTTACACATGCGCCATCAAAGGTAACAATTTGGAAAATGATGAGATTGAGTCTGTTCTATTAAAGAAGTTCGGAGAGACCCTATCGAAGGGAGCAATGATTTGGTACCATAATATACCGCCAAATTTCATTCATAAAGGCACATGCGGGGGCAATAAAGGCTGCGACGAAGAAATCAGACCTTTTCAAAGTAAAGCAAAGGGTTAACAAAATGCTGAGGGAGTTCGTGTATCGCTTCCAATGGAACGCATGGAATTACCACCAGTCATAGACGATTGGGTGTTCAAGCCTTCACTCAGGGGTTGAATGAACGAAGTTCGACAGCGTCACGTCAACTGAAGCAAGACTTGATTGAATATCCACCGGTAACCTGGGCCGATGTACAAAATTGATACCAGTCAAAGATTAGAGTCGAGGATGATCAACTGGGAACTCCTTCCGGATCCGTATATCCGAACAGGCCCGTAGGAAGAAATCAAAGAGACATCGATAGGGAACCTTGGTCGAACAAATACTGATATAAGCCATAAAATGCAGATCGTAGAAACGGTGGCCCCAGACGCGATTCCATCCAGAGTGATCGAAGGGGTGATCTAGGACAGAGTTCTCGGGGACTCATGAGCAAAAGTGGTTTTGATAAGCACGCCGATCCCATAGAGGCACCACGATTATCGGAGTATAACTTCAGTATCGCATCAGGTATTGTGTCGGTAATTGGGAGAATCAAAGATACTAGGTGGCCCAGACCCATACAAACTGATCCTTCCCAGAGAAATCCCACTCTGATGTGCAAGTATCAAGGAACGCATGGCCACAAAACCAAAGATTGTAGACAACTGAGAGAGGAGGTAGCCCGTCTATTCAACGAGGTCCACCTTCGAGAGTTCCTAAGTGATCGAGCCAAAAACCACTTCACGGAAAAGGAAGCCAACAGAGAAAACAAACAGAAAGATCCACAACATGTGATCCGTATGATCGTCAGTGGGGTCGATATTCCACAAGGGCCCGTTTCAAACGCACTAAAGTGTCAATCACTAGGGAAAATCGGACCCGAGATTATGTGCCAGAAGGCACCGTATCATTCAACGATGAGGAAGCAGAAGGAATCTCTCAACCCCACAACGACGCTCTGGTAATTTCTATTTTTATGAATAAAATTCAAGTTAAGCATGTTTTAATCGATCCAGTTAGCTCGACAAATATTATCCGATCGAGGGTCGTGGAGCAGCTTGGCCTGCAAGATCAAATTGAACCTGCAGCTCGAGTCGTGAAAGGTTTCAACATGGCCAGCAAAACAACTAAAGGTGAAATCATTTTACCGTGAACGTAGCTAGAACAATACAAGAAACCAAATTCCATGTAATTGAGGGCGACATGAATTACAACGCGCTGCTCGGAAGGCCCTGGATTCACAACATGAGGGCAGTCCCTTCAACTCTCCACCAAATATTGAAATTCCCAACGCCGGACGGGGTGAAAACGGTATATGGACAGAAACATACTGCAAAAGAAATGTTCGCGGTCGATGAGGTAATACCAATATCGGTGCTTTCGACAACAAAGGAATCAGAGGTCAAAGGAAAACAAGAGGCCAAATAGCAACCACAGCCACAACCTCGACTCAATCGGAAAGGCATGGAATGGAAAAAGAAGACGACGACTACTGGATCCCTCGATCCTTCATTATTCCCGAAGATTCTGTCGCCACCAAGTTAACACTCGAAGAGCTGGAATAGATTATATTGATCGAGTATCTTCCTGAATGAAAGGTATACATAGGTACGGGGTTAACCCACGAACTAAGGAAAAAACTCATTAAATTTCTTATTGATAACATGGATTGTTTTGCTTGGTCCTACTTAGATATGACAGGGATCCCACCGGAGATAACAACACATCGATTGAGCCTGGACCCGAAGTTCAGGCTGGTAAAACAAAAGAGAAGGCCCAAGTCCGAGGTAAAACATTCATTCGTAAAGGATGAGGTAACTAAACTTCTCAAAATAGGATCTATTCGGGAAGTAAAATATCCTGAATGGTTAGAAAATGTAGTTGTAGTCCCTCAAAAGGGGAACAAACTTAGGATGTGCATAGATTACAAAGATTTAAACAAAGCATGTCCCAAAGACTCTTTTCCTATGCCAAACATTGATCCCATGATCGATGCCACGGCTGGCCACGAGATCCTTAGTTTTCTCGACACCTACTCCGGGTACAATCATATTCAAATGAATTCGAAGGAGCAGAAAAAGACTTCATTGATCACTAAGTATGACACATATTGTTATGACGTAATGTCATTTGGACTAAAAAATGCTGGTGCTACCTACCAACGGAGGGCAAATTGGCACATTTGCAGGAAACCTTCAACATATTGAGAAAATACAACATGAAGCTCAACCCCGAGAAATATGCTTTCAGGGTCGGTTCGGGCAAGTTCCTCGGTTTTATGGTTTCGAATCGGGGAGTCAAAATCAACCCCGAAATAATCAAGGGGATCGAATACATCACAATCCTGGACAGCGTTAAGGTCGTACAAAGATTGACAGGGTGAATAGCCGCCGTAGGCCGATTCATTTCGAGGTCTTCAGATCGAAGCCACAGGTTCTTTTCGCTGCTCAAAAAGAAGAACAATTTTGCTTGAACCCCGAAATTCCAACAAGCGTTGGAAGAGTTGAATCGGTAGCCACTATTGCTTCATACTCCAAAGGCAGACAAACAACTTTACTTATACTTAGCAGTCTCAGAAGTCGCGGTAAGTGGTGTCCTAGTTCGAGAAGAGCAAGGTACGTAATTTCTCGTTTATTATGTAAGTCAAACTTTAGGCGAGGCCGAAATTTGGTACCCACACTTAGAAAAATTGGCACTTGCTCTAATAAGCGCCTCTAGGAAACTAAAACCATATTTTCAGTGTCACCCAATATGTGTGGTGACCACTTATCCTCTTCGTAATGTTTTGCATAAGCCCAAACTTTTGGGCCGATTGGCCAAATGGGTCGTCGAACTTAGTGGGTATGATATCGAGTATCAACCCTGAACGACCATCAAGTCTCAAATCTTATCAGACTTTGTGGCCGACTTCACACCAGCCCTCGTACTCGAGGTCGAAAAGGAACTTTTGTCAAAATCGGGTACATTATCCGGGGTGTGGACCCTTTTCCTGGGCTAGGCATAATTTTGTAGCCGCCCACAGGCAATAAAATTAGGCAATCTATCAAAACTTCTAAGTTGACTAACAACGAGGCCGAGTACGAGGCCATGATTGCAGGTCTCGAACTAGCTAAAAGCTTGGCAGCAGAGGTCATCGAGGCTAAATGTGACTCCATGTTGGTGGTAAACCAAGTCAACAGAACCTTCGAGGTTCGAGAGGATAGAATGCAGAGGTACTTGGATAAACTGCACATAACATTACATCGATTTAAAGAATCGACCTTACACCATGTACCTCGAGAACAAAACAACGAAGTCGATGCCCTTGCAAATTTGGGGTCATTGGTCGAAGATGATGAAATCAGCTCGGGGACCGTCGTGCAACTTTCAAAGTAATCTAGGAAGGCCATGCTAAAATAAAATCCACAAGATAACTTAGGACTGGAGGGATAAATATATCGAGTATCTAAAAAATGGTAAGCTCCCATCGGACCCTAAGGGATCAAGGACTTTACGAACAAAAACTGCTCGATTCATATTGGACGAAGATGGAACATTGTACAGACGAACGTTCGATGGACCGTTGGCAGTATGCTTGGGACCATGAGACACCGATTACGTCTTACGAGAAATTCACGAGGGTACTTGTTGGAACCATTCTGGTGCCAAATCACTAGCTCACAAAATAATCAGAGTGGGATACTATTGGGCCAATATGGAGAAAGATACTAAAGAATTTGTTCGAAAATGCGATAAGTTCCAAAGATACGCACCAACGATCCACCGGCCTGGAGAACAACTTCATTCGGTCTTATCCCCATGGCCGTTCATGAAATGGGGAATGGATATTGTCAACCCTCTGCCATCGGCCCCAGGTAAAGCTAAATTTATTTTATTTATGACTGACTATTTTTCCAAGTGGGTTGAAGCACATGCCTTTGAGAAAGTCAGAGAAAAAGAAGTTATAGACTTCATCTAGGATCACATCATATGGCGATACAGGATATCTGCAGAAATCGTATACGACAATGGAAAACAATTCATCGGCAGAAAAATAACAAAGTTTCTCGAAGATCACAAAATAAAAAGAATCCTATCGACACCGTATCATCCTACTGGGAATGGACAGGCCGAATCAACAAACAAGACCATCATTCAGAATCTAAAGAAAAGATTGAACGACGCCAAGGGAAAATAGAGAGAAATTTTATCCGAAGTCTTTTGGGCATATCGAACAACGTCAAAATCCAGTACGGGGGCAACACCGTTCTCCTTAGTATATGGTGCCGAAGCCTTGATCCCGTCTGAAGTCGGGGAAGCCAGCGCCAGGTTTCGATATGCAACGGAAGAGTCAAATCACGAGGCTATGAATACGAGCCTCGAGATACTAGGTGAAAAATAGGAAGCCACCCTCGTCCGAATGGCCACACAAAATCAATGCATCGAAAGGTATTATAATCGAAGGACCAACCTTTGCCACTTCAGAATCGAGGACTTAGTTCTGAGAAAAGTCACCCTCAATACTACAGACCCAAACGAAGGAAAACTCGGCCCAAATTAGGAAGGACTGTATTAGGTCCTCGACATCATCGGAAAGGGATCCTACAAGCTTGGTACGATAAACGGCAAACAACTACCAAATAATTGGAACATATCACTCCTCAAATGATATTATTGTTAAGGTATGACCTTCTCCTTT
>ML417950.1:144182-149896 GCA_005239525.1 Nicotiana knightiana | reverse complement strand
TAAAACACCTAAAATGCAAGGTATATAATGCTAAAAATCATGAATTCTAGCCACGCATCAGCCGTCCACATAACTCTAGCATCCTCACCACTCTTCCAAGCCCCCATAGCCGTTAATCGCCTCTCCAACTCCTGCGTATTGTCCTTAGTCAAAACTCCCACCCTGATCCTCGGTTGACCCCGAGCAGACCTCTTCTTCCTCTTTATCCAGATATTGCCGTCTATCACCATGAGCCTATGTTGTGTCGCAAGGTTCTCACTCGGGATCACCTTAGAATCCTTGCACAAACCCTTATCACACTTCCTGAGGAGGAGATAATCAATCTGAGTCTTAGCCACCATACTCTAGAAAGTAATCAAATGCTTCTCCTTTTTCAAAAAAATAGAGTTCACAATCACCAACTCAAAAGCTCTAACGAAATCCAACAGTGAAGTTCCTCCTCCGTTCTTATCCCCAAAGACGAAGCCATTATGCACCTCGCCATAGCCACCAACAGACGTTCCAATATGACCATTGAAATCCCCTCCTATAAATAACTTCTTTGTATATTGAATAACCCGCACCACCTAATCCAACGCCTCCTAGAAGAGCCTTTTAACCTCCCCGTCCAAACCCATTTGCGCGTACGCGCTAATGACATTCAGATTGCTCCCTCCAACTACTAGCTTAATCGCCATCAATCTGTCATTTATCTGTTTAACCTCTACCACTGACTCTTTGAGCTCCCTATACACCAAAATACCCACTCTGTTCTTGCCCTTCACGCCTCCGGAGTACCACAACTTATACCCGTCTCATTTTTCGCGTTCGATCCTACACACCTAGTCTCCTAAACACACGCTATGTTGACCTTCGTCTTTTGGAGAATTTTTGCCAGCTCTATAGACTTGCATGTCAACATCCCTATATTCCACGAGCCAATTCTCAACCTATAGGCACCCTTGCTCCCTTTTCCCTTCTTGGGCCCCTTCCTGCCCTCTGCCCCTTGCCCTACCCCCGACCCTCCACCCGCCCTCCCCGAGGACATGACCCTACACTGTTATTACAAACCACAGTCGCTATACCTACGTAAGTCTAGAAGGAAAGAATGCCAACACAGATCAAGCAAAGCTCCAAACTCCGAAAGGAACAAATAGTAACTACATTCCCTCTACTAGAATGACTAGTTTAGTTACGAACTACTACGGCAACAAAATATACTACCACAGGAGAAAGAGAAACAGGAGATGGGAGGTACCAATTCTCGCGAATATAACCTGAACTTTTGACTTGGTGTATTTTGTATGTTGAGAAACTCGCCGCACTGCCCTTGTTCATGCCAGCAGGAATGCTCTGTTGCTTTTGCGCGTGCACTTCCCTCCCGCCACCAAACGACCACAAAAATGCTACCTGGATATATTCAGAGAGTTGAGGCATTGCTAAAGAACTAGACGATGGCGGTTACCGTCACGCACCGCCTCTGTTGTTAGGTGAACTGCTGAAATCATCGATACTGCGACCCCTAAGCAGTATTCTGATTAACCTGGAAAAAGAAAAGGAGAACACGAAAAAAAATGATGGTCTCGCTGCCTCTACTGCCAGTGTGCAGTGGGCAGCAAAGTTAAATGGGAAGATAAAAGAGGGGGGAGTAACAGGGAAGAAAGAGAGGAGAAAGTAAGAAGGGGAAAGAGAGATAGGGTATAAAGATAGAGAGGGGGGAACGCGTGGGGGAAATATAGGAGAGATGAGGGGAGAAAGAGAGGAATATAAAAGAGGGGAAAAATCAAAGCGGGAATCGATGTCACCGGTGTTCGCCGAAAATCTGTCGGCACCGGTCACACCAGAAAGGAAGGACAAAGAAAAAGGAGGAGAGAGAAAGAAGAGCAAGAGAGAGAAAGGGAGAAAAGAAAAGGGACGAGAAAGGGGGGAGGGCCTTGGGGAAAGGGGGACTTACCGGCGATGGAGATGGGTGCAAGTACGTAGCAGGTGAGTGTTAGGGAGATGGACAGGTGAACGTTAGAGAGAGAGAGAGTTTCGTACATATTTTGCATCTGGTATACTTTAAATACTAGGTGGCGACTCTAAACTCCAAATAACCTTGTAGTACTATATGTTGTATCTTGTTTTGACTTGTGCAAAATAGGGTGCAACACCCGCTATGATGACTATGAGTTTCTAGTGATGTCTTTTGGACTGACCAATGCCCAATAACTTTTATGCAGTTGATGAACAGTGTATTTCAACCCTATATTGATTCCTTCGTCATAGTTTTCAATGATGATATATTGGTGTATTCTCGCAGATGGGGGAATCATAAGCAACACTTGAGGATCGTGCTCCAGACTTTGAGGGTGAGGAAGCTATACGCTAAATTTTCCAAGCTGCGATTTTTGGCTAGACTTAGTGGCATTCTTGGGCCACGTGCTGTCTAGTGAGGGGATTAAGGTGGATCTGAAGTAGATTGAGGTAGTTCAGAGGTGGCCCAAACCGCCTTCTTCCACTGAGATCCTAAGTTTCTTTGGGTTGGCAGGGTATTATTGCCATTTTTATAATAGCCCTATTGACTAGAATGACGCATAAGGGTTCCCCATTCAGGTGGTCTAATGAATGCGAGGAAAGCTTTCAGAAGCTCAAATCTGCCTTGACTACAACTCTAGTTCTGGTTTTGCCTTCGGAATCGGGTTCTTATATAGTCTATTGTGATGCTTCACATTTTGGCATTGGATGTGTGTTGATGTAGGAGGTTAGAGTGATTTATTATGCTTCACATCAGTTGAAGCCCCAGGAGAATAACTACCTAGTACACAATTTAGAGTTGGCAGCCATTGTTCACGCGCTCAAGATTTGGATGCATTATCTTTACCGCGTGTCTAGTGAAGTGTTCACAGATCGCAAGAGTCTCTAGCACATATTCAAGCAAAAGAATTTGAACTTGAGGCAATAGATATGGTTATAGCTACTAAAGGGCTATGATATACCTTTCTTTATCAGAGGGGGAAGGCCAGTGTGGTGGCCGATGTTTTCGGTAGGAAGGCTGAGACATGGGGAGTCTTGCTTATATTCTAGTGAGGGAGAGAATGCTAGCATTGGATGTTAGGCTTTGGACTATCGGTTCATGAGGTTGGATATCTCGGAGTCCAGTAGAGTTCTTGCTTGTGTTATATCACGATCATCCTTATTTGAGCGCATCAAGGCGCATCAGTATGATTATCCCACTTGCTTGTCCTTAGGGGCACGGTGCGGCACAATGATCTTAACAAGGTAACTATTAGAGATGATGGGATGTTGAGACTTCAGGGTCATATTTGTGTTCCAAATGTGGATGGATTGTGATAATTGATACTTGAGGAGTCCCATAGTTCACGGTATTTCATTCATCCCTGGGCCGCAAATATGTACCATGATTTGAGGCATCACTATTGGTGGCAGAGGATGAAGAAGGATATTATTGAATATTTTTCTCGGTGCTTGAACTGTCAGTAGGTAAAGTACGAGCATCAGAGACCGGGTGGTTTACTTCAGTGGTTAGATATATCAAAGTGGAAGTGGGAGCGTATCACTATGGATTTTGTAGTTTGACTTCCACGGACCTTGAGGATATTTGATGCAGTGTGGTTCATTGTGGACAAATTGACCAAGTCTGCACACTTCATTCCAGTCATGACTACCTATTCTTTAGAGCAGTTGGGTCAGATTTATATTTGGGAGATTGTTCGACTTTATGGTGTGCTCGTGTCTATTGTTTCGTAGCGAGGCACATAGTTTACATTGCATTTTTGGAGAGCAATGCAGTGTGATCTGGGCGCACAAACCGATCAGAGTATGATTTTTCATCCCCTACGGACGGGCAGTCCAAGTGCATATTCAGATTCCGCTTATCTCCAACTCGTGAACTTAGCCGATACAAAGCTTTATGATAGCACCAATTTTTGAGGACATGTTACGTGCCTATGTCATTGATTTCGAGAGATCATGGGACCAGTTTCTTCCTCTAGTAGAGTTTGCCTATGACAACAGCTATTAGTTGAGTATCTAAATGGATCCTTATGAGGCCTTATATGGGAACCGATGTTGTTCTACAGTTAGTTGGTTTGATCCTAGGAAACCTAGGTTGTTGGGCACTAATCTAGTTCATTATACTTTGGAGAATGTGAAGTTGATTTAAGAGCAGCTTTGTACAGTGCAGTCAGGAAGAAGAGTTATGCTGACAGGAAGGCTCGTGATGTGGCAAATATGGTAGGTGAGAAGGTTCTACTGAGTGTTTCTCGCATGAAGGGTGTGATGAGGTTCGGGAGGAACGGCAAGTTGAGCCTTAGGGTATATTTGTCTGTTTGAGGTGCTTAAGAGAGTTGGAGAGGTGGCCTATAAATGTTCCTTCCCACCTAGTTTATCGAGGTTCACCCAGTGTTTCATGTTTCTATGCTCCAGAAGTATTATGGGAATCCGTCATATGTTTTAGACTTCAGCATAGTGCATATGGATGAGGATTTGACTTATGATGCGGAGCTGGTGGCCTTTTGGATCAGCAGGTTCGAAAGTTGAGGTCAAAGAATATAGCATTAGTGAAAGTTTATTGGAGAGTTCAGCTAGTCGAGGAGGCTACTTGGGACACCGAGTAGGAGATGTGGGGTAGATATCCACACCATTTTGAGATTCCAGGTTTGATTCTAGACTCGTTCAAGGACGAGCGTTTGTTTGCAAGGGGGAGAATGCGACGACCCGGACAGTCGTTTTGAGTATTTTATCCTCGTCTCCCCTATTTGATGTGTTACACATGTGTACTTATGGTTATGTGGCTTGCGAGTATGGTTGGTTTGGGTTTCGGGGAGTTTTGGAGTGAATTGGGATATTTATTCCCAAGGTTGGATTCTTAAATTATAAGAATTGACCTGAGTTTGAATTTTGTATAGACGACCCTGGTATGGTGTTTTGATGGTTCCAATAGCTTCATATGGTGATATTGGACTTAGGCATATGATTGGATTTGGATTTAGATTAGCTCTTTAGGCTTAAATTGAGCTGCGATTCATGATATTGACTGATTTGAGGTCTCGATTAAGTCCGTGTTATATTTTAGGATTGGCTGGTGTGATTGGACGGGGTCCCGGGAGCCTCGAGTGTGTTTCAGACAATTTCACCATGTTTTGGATTGTTGGTTTCTGATGTCTGGTTTTATTCATCGCGATCACGACATAGCAGTCACATTCACAGAGGGAAATTTGATGGCATGTGTGTTGTTCATCGCGTTCGCGAAGGGAAGATCGCTTTTGTGGAGCTTGGGAAGGCTATTGCCTTCGCGATTACAAGCTGGGTGCCGCATTCGCATAGAAGGGGAGGCATGTTGGGGCGTCAGGCTTTTAGCCTTTACGATCGCGAGAGTAGGACCGTGTTCACGTAGGCTCAGGGGAGTTGTGCATCGCATTCGGGACCAATATCACTCGTTTGTGTAGCGATTTTCTGAGGCGGTGTCTGGATGTGCTTCGTGATCACGGAGTTGGTCTCGTGATCACGGAGTTGGTCTCGCGATCACGAAGAGTATGCTTGCGCAAACCTTAAGTACTCTATTTTTCGAGGGTTTTAGTCATTTTAACATATTTTGAGATATAAAGCTCGGATTTGGCCTATTTTGAAGGGGATTTTCATGATGTGGATTGGGGTAAATGTTTTTGACTCGGATTTGTCCATAATTCATGACTCCAACCTTGATTTTAGCTTTTAATAGGTGAATCTAAGTG